>LAVV01004087.1:4976-26339 GCA_001263375.1 Puccinia sorghi
TTTGTTTTTCTTATCAAGCTTATCTGAATCTGATTAAAATAAAAAATCTTATCTAGTCTGTCTTGTCTGAAATCAAAATCTTCTCTCAGTTGTTTTTATTCAAAATCCTTCTTATTCAATTTTCTCTTCAACCACAACTTGGCCTGCTTGTACTTAGACTATTTATTTAGACTAGTTGCCAGCAAATCAAATAATTGGTTCTTC
Source organism: Puccinia sorghi (assembly GCA_001263375.1). Taxonomy (NCBI): domain Eukaryota; kingdom Fungi; phylum Basidiomycota; class Pucciniomycetes; order Pucciniales; family Pucciniaceae; genus Puccinia; species Puccinia sorghi. The sequence continues at coordinate 5,181 of LAVV01004087.1, forward strand.
TCCTTCCTTATCCGCACCATCCTGAGCCAGTCAGGTCACTCTTCAAAAAGGTCTCTGCCCTAATCCCAAAATTCCTCTTCCCTCTCATTGTCAACTTCGAGCTCAGCAGCCCAAAAATTTAACAAAATTCCACTTTGGGGGATTTTGATCTTATTTACATGCATTTCCATGGTTTTTAAAATGGTGGTTTTTTGAAAAAACCAGTTGATTAAATAATGTTGGATTTGGTCATATTTGATACCCCCTATTAGGGGGTATCAAATATCAACAAATCTACCATTATGTAATTGACAGGTTTTATAAAATACACATTTTCAAGAACATGTTTTTTCTTCACCAATAACATCCTAGGACTCATCAATGATGAAATTTACTTTTTAATAATTGACTGGTTTATAATTGTGGATTTTTTACATTTGATACACCCTATATAAGGGGTATCAAATATGACCAAATTAACCATGAATTAAAAGACATGATTTATAAAATCCACCACTTATAAAAATGCTAGCTCTTTGTTCATCACCTGTTCGAACCCATTAATGAAGAATTTGATTTTTGATGAATTTTCTTCTTTTTTCCTACTCATTCCTGAATTCCCTATCCTTTATTCTTCATATCCGCCATATTCTGTCATAAATTCAAGGGCAATTGGACTGAATCATGAACATGAAACTGCTTTCCATTGTCTTTTAACAGCTTGCATTCCTTCAACCCTATACAGTAGCCACTATCTTTGACTAAGACTCTCTATCTGTCTTGTATCCTTCTTCTAAATCCTTTCCAATTGATTATGAATATTATTTTTTATATATTATTCATTTTCTCAAAACCACATTTTTATCAGCTCCTCCTTATTCTATAGCCTAGATAAAAAGGCTCCTTATTCTATGTAAATGGCCTAGACACAAAAAAATATTACCATTGGTTCCCTCATTCCTTTTTCCATCAAGCCATTTCAAAAAGGAAACAAAAGCCCTTTTTTCCCCATTTTCTCAACCTCACAAGTCCCTGAGTACTACTCTCAAAAAGGTCTCTGACTTCTGTTGATTCATTTATCTGGAATCTCCATATCAGGAAAAGTGCAATTTCTTTGAAAAAAAAAAACTCAACATGAATTCCATGAAAAAACAGAATGATCATATATCCAATTACTTTGTTGCTCTTGAAAAAACTATAATAGGATGAGAACTGAAATATGCGATTTTTCAGGTAGCAAGCTCTCAAAAAACAGAAGTAAAAGTCCAGTATTGAGATGTACTGGAGATGCAGGCATTTATTTGAAGTAGGATTTCCACATCTTGTCAGAAGCTCTATTGAGCTGGTATTTGTGGGAGGAATTTAATTTGAAGCTATGAATAGCTATGTTTTTTTAAAGAAAGACTTGGAGCTAAAAAAAATCCAAAAATGAAGTGGTTCTCATATTCTTACTGATTATGATCCCCTCATATCAAGTTTCAAAATCACCTGATTTTTTGGTCCACTCTCCATTGTCCTGCCGTATTTCCTTTCTCCACAGACTCCCGCTGGGCGTCAGTTGCGGCTTAGATGTAAGTCAGTTGATTTTTTAGATCTCGCAAAAACAAAGTGTCCAATATGACAATAAAAACCGACTGAAAGCGGCGAAGCTTTTTTTTTTTTGTTGAATAATGGAAGTCTAAGGTCTCATTTAACGACGCATCCTGATGGGTTGTCATATACTGATCAGGGGCCCGCATGCAAATCAAAGGACCTTGTGTTACATTCGATAGATCAAATGAGTGATCAAGCTGAAGTACAAGAGCACGCCAGACGGACGCTTGATGAGAAGCAAAAAAACTCCAAGGTTGTAAAATAAGGCAGCACAAGTGCATTATCACTTGACATGATATCAAAAGGACAACATTTAGAGGGTATAACAGAGGTATGAAAAATGAAAACGTTCCAAAGGTGATCAACGGAGATTAAGATGGCCTTAGAATCTAGGCTGTTAAGGTGTGGAGAGTAATAGGTTGGGATAGTACCTTAGGAACTACAAAGAAATATATGTGAGAAAGGAGAGAAGCGGAAGAGGAAGGTAAAAGAAGGCGTGTTTGGAATGGAGAGAGGATGAGAAGATGTGTATGGAGTGGAAAGAGAGGGAAGACGTGTTTTGAATGGGAGAAGAGGAGAACAAGATGTTTTTCTGTTCTTTTTCTTCATGGAAGGAGAAAAGAAGAGGTTGTTTTAATGAGGAAGGGAAAAAAAGAGTCGATCAAGTAAAAAGGACAACACGCTGTGAGTACAATCAAAGCTAAGCAGCAAATAGCGCGCCTTTGATACGAGGCTGTTAAGGTGTGGATGGTTCCCGAGATGGAGGCATCGAAAAGAACAAGAAGCCTCTGAATGAGAGGAAGAAGATGGATCCCGGCTGTTAGTTTCTTCAATGGAAAGGAGTCCATGATTCTGGCATGTGTAATGCAATATGATTGGCGGATAAGAGAAAAAAGGAACTCACAGTAGATGTAAGTAGAGAAGGAATTCAAGTTAGGCCGTTCTCGGTGAGATAGAGCTCCGCTAGGAAGTAACGAAGGTCGTNACAATGTTGAGTCCAGAATGCAGGAACCAGTAGTACTGGATTTGATCATAGTATTTTGTGGGTCTGCAAGTGGGCTTTTTGTCCTCCCAGGGGACTGTGGAGAGAACTTGACTCTAGGCCATATAGTTCTTTTTTCAGGTAGGCCTGTCTTTTCTGGAAGGGGTCCTTTTGCTCACACTTCTGCCTATATTGGCTTCTGGCTTCTTTCCTACTCCTGTTATTATTACTATGATAAATTATTTCACGTTACCAGTAAAATTTTCCCCCAATATCAATCATTTCATTATCATAGTATTCATAAAAGGATCACAAAGAGGCAGAACCAAAAATAAGCATGGAAAGAGAAAAAGGAAAGAACAGTCAGTTTGGTTTATTTGGTGGTAGAAAGGGAGAATGACTTAGCTGTTCTTTGTTGACCCCATTTATTTCTGCACCAGTAGTCACAACAAGGAAGATAAGGGGGTAGGATACGAATTACCTGCAATTAAAAAAAAAGGTTAGCATGCACGCTTGGTGGCAGGGTAGCAGATGGTGAGCAAGGGGGTGGGGCATGAGGGTAGCTTGGTCACAGTGTAGGGTAGTGGATCAGCATGGGGGGGCTTACAGGCTTCTGGGTTGAAGGGAGGGTAGCTTGGTTGCGCAGGGTAGGATGGCTGGGGAGGGGGGATGGCTGGGCATGAGGGTAGCTTGGTCAGCGGTTCAGGAGGGGGAGGGACCAAGGGGGAGGGACTTACAGGGAGGCCAGTTGGTGGAGAGTGTAGCAGGGCAAGGGTGGCTGGGCAGGTTTCTAAAGTGGGTAGCAATAGGGAACAGGTTAGCGGTGGAGGTGGTGGCTGCAAATTAGAGGTGCTTAGCAATGGGGAGCTGAGGAAGAATGGGGAGGAGGGTTGCTTTTCTAAGGGATTGTTGAGAAAGAGGGTACCTTGTGGTTGGCGAGCTGAGCAGCCATTAAAAAAAAGAATCAATAAAAAACAAATGCAAGGAGTGGGATGTTAGAAACCCCTGTCAACATGATTGACAGGGTAGCAATGGTCTAGTGGTCTGTGGGAAGCTGTCAGACCACTGGGCCAGGATCGCCTTTTGAGTATGCGGGTTCAATTCACACACTGTTCAAAAATATGAACTGTTAGTTCAACATTATTTGTGTGTTAGTCTAGTTGTTAGTGTATTTTGGCCTGTGTAGCGCAGTGTAGCGTAGCTAAATTGAGAGCTCTGCTACACTGCCTGTCAGCTGGGAAAAAGCTACGCTTCAGATTGTTCAAATTAAGAAATAGACATTCCATTGGTCAAGTAATTCCTTCCCTTGATAATCTGGGACTGCATACTGATCACTTGCATAAGCTGATTCTCCCAGAAGGAACTGACTTTGATCAAATAACTTTTAAGGCTGTTGATCAATTTTCATGTTTGAGAATACATAGCTATTGTAACATGATCCTGGATAACCCGCAAGTGCTTCATATATTTCTACTCTACTCAATATGACCTCCTCTAATCAAGTATCAAAATCACTTGATTTATTGGTCCACTCTCTATTCTCCTGCCAGATTTCCTTTCGGCACAGACTCCCGTTGGGCTTCTGGAGCAGCTTGGATGACATAAGGCGGCGAAGGTTTTTTTTTTGATTAATGGAACTCGGGGGAAACAGCTAATGGCTCATCCTGATGGGCTTTGAGATAATTAAGGACCAGCATTGAAAGTACCTTGCATTAAATTGGATAGATGAAATAGTTGAGCGAGTAGAAGTAGAAAAGAACGCCAGACAAACGCTTAATGAGAAGCAAGATAATTCCGGAGTTGGAAAACAGGGCAGGACAAGCGCGTCACTTTACATGATGAACGAAGGACAACAGTGATAGGGTTCAAAAAGGTATGAAAGAATAAAAAAGTTCCGAGGGTGATATATATAGAGAGAGTTAGTTGGTCTGTTAAGCTAGGCTGGTGAGGTGTGGATAGTTATCTGTCCTCGAAATAGCCTAAGAGCTACAGAGGAATCCTGAGAAAGGAGAGAAGGGGACGCAAGAGAGTAGAAGAAGACGTGTTTTGAATGAAAAGGGGAGAAGCCGCGTTTTGGATCGGAAAAGAGCAGAAGAGGAGAAGAGGACTGTTCTTTCTCTCTCTCTTAACAGTAAGAGAGAAGAAGACCGCTTTTTGGTTTAGCGAGGAAAAAGAAATTAATCCAATAAGGAAGAAGTAAAAAAACCGTGTGTAATCAAAGCCAAGCAGCAAACAGCGCGCCTTTAAACCTAGGCTTATAAGGTGTAGATGGTTCGGAACTATGATAGTAGTGAAAGAAGAAATGTAGAATACAAGAAGATAGAGATGGTGATAGAGACAAGAAGAAGAAGCGCCTGAATGGGAGGAATGAGACGTATGCCAACTGTTAGTTTCTTCACTCGACAGAAATCCACGGTTCGATGATGTGTAATACAACCTGATAGGCGGGTAAGAGAGAAGGGAGCTCACATTAGATGGAAGTAGAGAAGGAATTCAAGTTAGGCCGTTCTCGGTGAGATAGAGCTCCGCTAGGAAGTAACGAAGGTCGTCCATCGATTCGTCGAGGGGGGGGTCGACCCGGCGGGTGGGGCTGTTTGAAGCTTGAGGCAAAGGAGGGAGCGGGAGGGAGTTTTGGTCAACATTGGACGGATTCATTGGGTGTTTTGGGGCCGGAAGAGAGTTGGGGATGTTCTTGGGGGCAGGGGTGGGGCCAGTTGAGCCGGTGGGTGGAGCTGGGCGGCGGCGTATCGCATTGCGCCGAGCCACTTGAGATGGGCCTCCGGGGAGAACAACGAAGTGAGGGTGCCGCCTTAAGGCCGTTGGCAGCTCGGTTTCTGGGATTGGGGCCAGAGGAGCTGAAATCACAGGGCGCGAAGCCTCGGGCCGCCGATTCCTGCGACGCCTAATATCCAAAATATAGTTTCAGTTCAATAACGCAAGAAGCGGGGAGGAAGTGTCTGGATGTTGCAATACTTCTTGAAGAATCAAGAAGGGAAAGCTCAGACGATTTGCACACACATGAATTTGCGAACCATGGTAGGCTGCGACGAAGAGCTGTTCAGACGAGAGGAGAGGGGAGGTGGGTTCCATAATCAGGACCAAGAAAGAGAGAAGTGAGGACCGCAGAGAAATTCTGGATCTCTTACACTTTCATGAGCGAAGTTGAGGTGGATTAAAAGTGAAGGATAGAAAGAAGACTGAAGGATGGTAGTAAGAGTGAAGTATGGATGGAAGAGTGAAGGATGTGGAGGGTGGAGAAGCCTAGGAAAGACAAAAGAGAAGCACCTTAAATACCCAATGGGCCGCTCCTCAGCACCTTTGTGGCAGCATTGGGACGCGGCATGCTGACAGCTTCCCTTTGACGCCTTCCTTTGCTGCCATCCAGCACTGCTGAGTGGGCCGAAGGCGGTGGTGTTGAAGGCGACTGTGTTGAACAAGAATGTTCAGCGGCTGCAGCGAGACGCGCTATGGGCAGCAATATCCCTTTGATTGGGTTGTGGACCCAAATTTTGCTGAACCTTCAGTCGCGCTAATAGACATTGTATGTTACATAGGATGTTCAGCACCCGCGTAGTCCAGTCCAATTGGGAGACCCAACGGCCGTTGATGTTCTTACACGGCCTCCGAGGCGAGCTTCCATTCACTACTCAGCTCATGATGAGCTGTGATCGGGGTCCTCAGAGATAAGAATTGGCCGCCAAAGATCATTTCTTGCATGGTCCTAGGTAAGATACTCGTGTAATTATCCGCGGCCAGTTTCTGTTCAGCTCTTGAAAGCCTTGTGAACAGGAATTGGGTTGTTACTCAATTGCACAAGCTGAGTTGGTGTGTGATACACGATTTGCTGGTCAGACTCTTCATAGGAGGTCGACCCGCTCAGTCTTTGTGGTGAAGGTGTTGATGAAGGCTCAGAAGCCAGTGACTATAGTGTCTGAGACTTGCCTGCCTGTTGCAACAGCAGACACTTTTCGTTCCGTTGGAGTATGTTTTTTGTTCCATCACATAGAATGAATGAGAGAGAGCACGCTTTCATTCTATCTGGAGAAAGACAGCAACGATCTGCATCCTCATCCAAATCTTATGACACGCTTCCGGCTGATGTTGAATCACCCCGAGTTCTCCTCAAGATAACTCGCATGTCTCAGAATCAGCAGCTCCCAAAGAGATATAACTCTTAATTATCCGCACCGGTCTCCACTGGGTGCCATTGACAACTGGCGCCTACGTAGATCAATTGAAAACTTAATTTTATCTTTCTCGTCGTTTTTTTATCAAGAGCTCAATTGGCTTAAAATTTCAGCTTGACATAGTTGAAGCTCCCGCTCGGGGCGTTGAATGTTGCATCACAGTGATTCTTTTCCTTATTCTTTCAAGGTTACATGTTATTATAGCACAAGGATCTGAAGGTAATCCACAATCTTCGTCCTCGGTCATGAACGCACCCAGTATCGATCAAGTGACGCGTTGCTGATATGGGAGGAGTGCTTCCACGGGACTCACGATCATAAGCAGCTGCCCACTGGAAACAAAATTAAATGGTTGAATGGTCACGACCTTCGAAGCCGTTCTGTTATAAGAGAACTGGAGAATTAGCTTCCATAAGGAAGCAATTGAATTCAATCGCGTTATCTGCTCGACTGGCAAGCTCGAAATCACCCTAGACATATCAGGGATTTTCGTGTAAAGAACAACTGAATATGGTCTTGCTATTCCGCGGCTAGACATGGCTAACGGGTTGTCTGATGGTGAGGTGCCGAGTTTCCTTCGAGAGAATCAGCGCACAGGACAGTCCCCGGAGAGCGGGGGCAATCGGAGCTCACGGGTGTTAATCGGTCACAGCGAGTCATCCCTTGGAACAAAAAAAAAACAGCAACAAAATTGTCATCACCTCCACGATCAACATCTTCTGTTTCTTCTCGAAATTCAAAACCGATTCATCAACCAGAAAAATGGAAAATATCTGGAGATGCACTAGGACTTCGCATCGAGGAAATAGATAAACTGCCTCTTGGGCATATACAGCTCGTTGTTATTTCAAGGGGAAAAATTAAATAGAAGGCCATTCAAATAGGAAATTAGATATTCTTTGAGTGGCAAGGATTTTTTGGCAGAGAAAAAGATTACAAAAATTGAACTATGCTTTAGCTAAAAAAAACTACTTGCTCCTATATTTGTGGTATTTGTCCCAACATTTTCAATTAATTTCAAATCAAATGCATCTGTGTATCTCGTCTGTTGATAATTCATAGTAAAATGAGGAATTTTATTGAAAAATAGTTCCATGAAAATTAAAAAAGGTTTGCTTGAAAATGTTTATGGCACTTGCTACAAAAGTCCCACCAAAAGCTCCTCAGTTAGTGAAAGGGAAGAGATGGTAATATGACTCTATGTTTTTATCATATTCAAGGCTATACCAATAGAAAAATTTAATTAAAACACTTATGAAAGAAATTTATGGCTATATCTTACAGAAAATAGAAGAATGAAGGGAAATAGGCAGGCAAGATGCTTGAGGGTGCAGATATTTCAATCTGTCAAAAAAAAATCAATTTTTTGAAGAACTTCCATTCACCTGTGTTGAATGACCTTATGTCACTACCAGGGATATTATGGATAATGAATAAACTGCAAGAAATTTTATTCTTGCAAAGGGGTGTGGACTACAGCACTCAAACCTGCCTCTCAGTAGCATTCAATTGTCAAAGTGTGTGAATCACTTGTTGTATGATTTGAAGAAATTTTGAATTTAGTTGTAACCTCATAGAATAATTCTCTGCTTGTTCTGCCACAAGATCTGAATTATATGCAAAATCAGCATTTACATTTCTAGATTATTCTTGGTACATAATATAATGCCTTCATCATTTATTTATCTTGAAATTTCAACACCACAAATTATTTTACCATTAATTTGTGATACTCTGTGGTTTAACCAAGTGTTTTGATTGGAATAATAGATTCACTGCCAGAGGGATTGCATTGGTGGGCCGCATCCGCGGTCACGTCGGACACTCTTAGCTGATTTTACATTGGTTGGCCTGCCCGACGCAACTTGGGTGCAATGTTATGTCAATGCTGTGTTGATGTTATATCGCCATTTGGTGATTTTACGTCGGAAAATGGTGATGTAGCGTTGCCGGGCACCTGGCTTGACACAACCTCCCACCAGTGTTGTGTCAAGCTGTGTGCCATCCAGCACATCTGTGAGTCGACACAATGTCGGCAACATCTGATCTGAAAGCAACCATTACCAACACATACTGCGACATTGTATCAGCGATGGTTGATTCCATGTCGCAGTACGCCGACTTGATCTCAAGCATGGTTGATGTGGCACCACCCAGTGTCAACAGAACCTCGAATGTGTTCGACCCAACTCCGGGTTGGGGTCGACACATCTCGGTCAATTCATTCCCGGAATGAGTCGATTCATCCTTACCAACACAACCTCGCATTGGATCGATGTAATTTTTTTTTTTTTTTTCTTGTTTCCTTTGTCATTTTTCTTGTTCTTTTTTTCTTTTTTCTATTCTCCTTTTGTTTTGGTTTTTCTTTGCCTGTTTGATTTTTTCTTCTTTTTTTTGTTGGTCTTGAGAAATATATAATTGCACTTAACAATTCAAAGTTTGACAAGTTTGAGAGCATGCAAGAAAAGAAAAATTAATATTGCCTCTACCACTGCTTATTTTTCTTGATTTCCTTTATTTTTTCTTGCTTAGTCAGGGAGCTTCAGCAGGAGGAAGATTCAGTCCAATGTTTTGCGATATCCGCTGGTCCTCCTTGCCATGCTCCTTCTGCTCGCCTATCAGGCTCTCTTTAATCAACGTGTACTGCTCACTCTCCATCCTCTGTTTCCAACGTGTGATCTTGTGCCGCCTCCGCTCACTGTCAATGTTGTACCTCTTTCTGATTTCAAATTATTCCCATCATGCTCGCTTGTCCACACCTCATGAGATCGTGTAGAAAGCTGTATTACTGGTAGGATCATTCCGCTCAGTGACTCGCACTACATCAACAGTTGAAACAGCAGGTCAATATAGTTCAACTGTTTTGTTTTCTCTTGGTCAAACAAATCGAGGTATGTGACTCACGGGGACCTGTGAGAAATACAAACCTGCACGGAAAGGAACAGTAGCCCGGCAAGCCCAGCTAGCCATTGTCTAGGGCACCGTCAAACTGACGTCGATGGATTCTAGACTCTATGATCCTGCTCGGAGCGAATCAATGACAAGATCTTGATCTTTGATAAACAGGATGAGATGATGGGTGATGGGGCGTACTCAAAACCTTTAGAAAGATTCACATGCATCACCTGTTTATCCCACTACCCAAGCCACGCCGGAGACCATCCACAGTCGGCATCCCAGAACCAAAAAAAAACAGGCGGACCTGGCCTATATTTTGATTTCGAGGATATTTGTTGGACTAAGGAGACATGAATTGGTTTTCTATTGGGGCTTGGGCCTAGAGCCGTCCATCTGGATTATATGTTGAGGCAAGGGGAGGTTTTGGTCAATTTTCATGCAATGAGATTTAGATGGTCTGCTACTTTACCAACAGTACTGTTAAGACTGTGCTACTAATCAATCCATCAAGTGAAACAATCCAGGGCGGAATAATAGATTTCGAGCAAGGTTGATTTGGGCAAGGTTGGCAAGCTTCAACTGATCTATGATCCACTTGAAGAATGTGGGCTGATTGAGCAGAGACTCAAAGTATAATTGTTGTGACAGTATGCGGCTAAAATGAAGAGCATCAATTTAACAAAAATGTGCAGGTAAGCAGCACGACAAACAAGTGGGTAGTCTTTCATTGATTGCATTTTGTGACCCAATGTTTGCGTGTGTGGCTTTGAGAAGGAAGCTAGCCAGGCTCATCCTGCCGCCTTCAGGCAAGGAGGAGTGCATGCAAGCGAACTTGCCGAAGTCGTTGTAGAGATCAGCGACTTTTTTTTTTTTAAGTGTTATTTTGCCGTAGCATTGCACACTATGAATCTATAAGTATCACCCTACATACAAACGTAAAATCTAAGTAACTAGTCTGAAGAACGGCAACAGAAAACAAACAAAATACGCGGAAGTCAAAAGAGAATCAAGAAGAGGTAATCAAAGGAGAAATGAAAAGAAAAAAGAAAATAGAAAGTAGAATGTAAAAACAACAATGAGGGTTTAAAGAAACGGGAATCGGCCTGATTCTTTGAGGAAGGCCGCAACTATTGAGTGTGCTTTAGGGTTCTTGAGGAGTGAATGAGGATTATNTGTTTGTTCTCTGTGTTGTTCATTCTCCTTCATTTTTCCAGCCATCTCGATCCTTTAGGTATTTCAGCTTTCCTCTTATTGCTCTCTTTTTGTTTTCCCTCTCTCTTTGTCATGTCCACTGAAATCTATTCCTTTAGTTCCGCCTAAAATTTTAATATTTAGTACTATCGACGGCACCCACATTCCTATTGTAATGAATCCCGACAACAATTGGAAATCTTATATCAATAGGAAGAGCTGGCCTTCCATTCCAGTGTGTAATTGATGGAGATGGCAATTTCCAAAATGTTAGTACTCCCTTTGTCCCTCATTTCCTCTCAAAGAAATAATCACCTTGCCATTTTAGATCGGTGCAGGCTCGATGCATGATGGTCGCGTATTTTGGTGCTCACTTTTAGGGCAAAGTTTACGATCAGGAGCAACGTTTCATCCAATGATACTGCGTGGCACCTACTTGGTGGGAGACGCAGGTTGACCCTCAAACGTCAACATTTTACTGCTGTATCCTTTGGTTGTGGAACCAGTCAATCAATTCTTCAATTACCTTTAGTCATGATCTCGAATATTTGTCGAACAAGCCTTTGGAAGACTAAAAAACAGATTTCGCCTCCTGCTTCACTCCCAAAACTCGTCTGCCCGCGCGCGGAACAACACTTTTGCATGTATGATTCTTCACAATATGTTGAATCGCCGGGGTACACTTTATCTGCAATTCTGGGATGCCCGCAAGAATCAAGAGCAGGTTTACGGGGAGCTCCCAGCTGATTCCCCTGATAGGTCTTCACATGGGGGCAACATTGACACACCTGCTGCGGTCTCAATGAACACTAAAAGAGATGTAATCTGGGATTGCCTTTACTGCCGCTAGATTCCTTACCATCTAATTAACACATGATTACGATCATGTACTATTAATTGCAATGATTCAAGGGTCACATTGAATGAATGCTATAATAATCTCCACAACAGTGCCTGGCCCTCTTCATCATGTGTGTACCAACGCGCCCAAGATGCAGCCTGACTAAAGCGACCAGCTGGACCCCTCCTGATGCCCCACCAAAAACTGCATCCTCGTCTTGGCCGAGAAAATCAGTCCATTCTTTTACCCCAACAGCCGTGAGTCTTGATTGGGTGTCTTCATTATGTGGGTGAATTTGCGAGGCCAAGAGGAAGCTGGTGAGCGACCGGGAAGGGACTCTGTTTCTAACTTGTGCTTTCACAGGATGTGGGCTCCAGCTGCACCAGCCAGCATTGGAAGCGGGGGGGTTGGTATTCGTTGAAGCAGCAAATACAGTTCCCTCGTTGTCACTGGTGGGTTAGATGTCTTCATCATCCAGTTCATCAGGAATTCCCACTACAGTTACGCTATCATCAAATATAGGCACCTGATAAGTTGATGAGGGTGCTGTGTTGACCTGGTTGTGATTATTTTGCATCAGTTTGATGACTCCCCAAAAGTAACTTTGGTGTCGTTGGGTACTTACCTCGTCTATATGATCTCGTCCGGTCTCCTGGTGGTTTACTGAGGTGCCCCAGACCAATCGAAAGATTTCCATTGTCGCTTGAGGATCACTTTTAGGTATGATCATATGGCCTTCCATATCCCCAACAATGGTGGATGAACGGTGCCGCATTTGTAGCACTCAAGACAGCAGGCAGTGACAATTGGCCTGCTGGCCAACATCTATAGAGTGGGTGGCACTGGGTGTCTTACTCTAACCGTACACGGTATGTAAGACCATGCAAGATCTGACCCCATATGTACTTGTAGTTTGTATGAGGTCACAGGCATGGGGCGCAACTCATGATAATCTCAGGGGGCAGATCAACAAGTGAAAAAACACTTTCATAATAAAAATCCCCAGAGGGAAGATAATTGGCACACTAACATGAGCCATATTTACAGAGAGCAACTAGATAAACAATCGGAAGCAAGCAGAGCAGTAGGGAAAAGTAGAATGAAAGCTGATGAAAAAAGAAAGCAATGCTGATGAAAAAAGACAATCATATATCAGGAGCTCCCTGCCCCGCCGCGAGCTAGGTTGGCCATGACCGCCAACCTGGCCTTCTCAAAATCCATACATGATTTCTTGGTGGCCGCCTGGGTTGCCTCAAAAACGTCGGGCTTTGTCCATGCGCAGCTGCATGTCCTCTTTGTGTTCCATCTTCCTGTCCTCTTCTTGTTCAGAAGCCGGCAACTCAGCTTCACGCACACATAGGTCCAGAGCCTCGCGGTTGAGTTTGAGTTGGAGGTGCATTTGTTTGGCTTGAACCTTAGTTGGAGCCAGCTCGTTATTCCGGGTCTGTTCTTTGACATGGGCTTGAGCTTGTTGCTTGCGGTGTTCTTCTAGTCTTGTCTGTTCAGCTTGTTCTTGTTGGTCCCTCTGCCATGTGGCGGATTGTTCACTGGCCTTACATCATCATCATCATTTGATTTCCCATTTCCACATTTTTAGGTTTATCCTTGGTGCATCCACGTTGGTGAGGGACAACAGGGGTATTTGCAGGGGGGCGGCTGCCCCCCAAAATTGCTGAAGTCGTGGCACAGGTGGTTGACCTGGGGTCGGAGTTTGAGCTGCAGCAGTTGGTGGCCAAGCCACAGCCGCTGAAGTAGATGAGGGTGTGATTGCTTGAGAAGTGGATGATGGGGTGAGAGTACCGGGGGCCCCACTGACGTCAGGAGTCGAACAAATTGAATCTGGAGCCGGTGTTCCATATACTGGGTATTGAGATACCTCAGTACAAGCATACTCAGCAACCGGTTCATTGATGATAATTCAAGTTGAAATAAAAACCTAAACCTAGTTTGTTGTATTTAAATAGTCGCTGTTGTACCGGTCCTATTCTTTTTCATCATTCAGGTTTTCTTTTTCTTTCAACTCTCAACCGTCAGGTTTGCTCGTCTCTCGGCCTCGTCTCTCGTGTAGTGTTACTCACACACTCGTGGTTTCCATCAAAGGTTTGCTCGTCTCTCGGCCTCGTCTCTCGTGTAGTGTTACTCACACACTCGTGGTTTCCATCAAAGAAACCCTCTGCGCCTTAGCTTCTATAGGTTATGAGCCCAGAGTCCTAACTCTGTGGACGCGCTTCTACACACACGCCTTACTTTTATCTTCGTCATGTCGGATCCCAAACACCAAATTCCGGACCTTTCTAAGACCAGCTTCACAACATGGAAGCAGAAGATACTCGGCCATTGTCAACAACTTGGATTGAAGAAATACTTAACCACCAACGTTGTGCCAACAACGCAATTGACACCTGAGACCATTGAAACCAATCGATCTAAAACGGCGGGAATTCTTCTCTCATTTATGGGGACAACCAATTACAATCGTTTTGTCACTGAAGAGAATGAAGAAGATCCTGTCAAGCTGTGGAAACTACTCACAGATCACTACGAGGCGAAAACTTCTGGCAACCACGCCAAAGTTTATAACGACTTCATCACCTTACAATTCAAGGGAACGGACCTGACGACCTACCTGGAATCAATCGATGAGCATCTCAAGATCATGTCATCAGTCGGCATGAAATTTGTAGGTGCCGATTGCGATGTGAAGGAATCCCTTATCGCAGAGAACATTGTCCTGAAGTTACCCGAAAAGTATGCTTCCACCAAGGAGTTCCTCTACTCCAAAAGACCTTTGACGATCGAGCTCGTCAAAGAGACACTCAACAATAAGCGACGAGATGTATCGCTCAACTCGGTTTCAGTTAAAACCGAAGACACCGCAATGACAGCTACCAAGAGCAACACCAAAAAACGAGAGTACTGTTCAGGTGGTAAACACAACCCAAAATCGACTCACTCTGAAAAGGATTGCTGGCAACTCACCAAACGCACGGCAAATGCTGCTCACACCAATGACTCTGACGATGCAGGATCGAGAGCAAGCTCAGCTGGATTTCGTTGCGCTATGGCAGCCTCAAGCAACCCAGGACTTTCTTACTTAGACAGCGGGGCCTCTCATCACATGTTTGCGGACAAGAGGTACTTCAAGGACTATCGACCGAGAAAAACAACCGTCGAGATAGCCGATGGGAACACGCTCGCGGTTGAGGGCGACGGTTTTGTTTGGGTGAACACCGACTCCAAAAAGCTGATCAAGCTGAAAGCTATTCACGTACCGAAGCTCAGCACAACACTCATCAGTCTTGGACGCCTACTGCAAAAGGGATGTGAAATCAAACACACTGGCAGATCATCCTTTAACATCATACATGAAGACGTGGTGTTTTTCAAGGCCGTGGTAATCGCAGGAACATGCATGATCCGAATCAGTCCGAGTCTTGAAGGTCAGTTCAATGCGTTCTCTAGTCCGGTGGCGTACTCAGCGACTGACGTTCAACTGCTTCATAGGCGGGCAGGACACTGTGGGAACGAGGCATTGAAACGAATGTATGGTATCCGAATGCCAAAGATCAAATGTGACGCCTGCTCTGTCTCTAAATCACACCGTCTTGTATTTCCCTCAAGTCTGCCTGAAGCAAAGCATCCTCTTGACTCAGTTCATATGGATCTCAGCGGAAAAATCTCTCCTGCCTCTTTCTCTGGAGCACAATATTACTTCAAAATAACAGATTGGTTCACTAGGTACCGACATGTGTATATTCTTTCCTCCAAATCTCAAACATTTGACAAATTCGTGGAATACTACAACCAAGTTACCACATTCCATGATCGACCTATTAAAAATGTCATCTTCGACGGTGGTGGAGAGTTTAACTCGTCGGAGTTCATTGCTTTTCTGAAATCCAAAGGGATCATCACTCATGTTACGGCCCCTTACACTCCCCAGCAAAACGCGGTGGCTGAAAGAGGAAACAGAACTACCAGCGAGAAAGCAAGGGCCATGCTGAAACAGGCCAGGCTCCCTCCAGAATACTGGGCCGAAGCAGTCTGCACGGCTGTATTCCTGGAGAATGTGACTCCGATGCGGAAGCTTGCTTGGGACACTCCTCATCAACGTTGGTTTGGACGACCATTCGACAACTCTCGGCTGAGGCCATTTGGCTGCAAGGCATATGTCAATATTCCGAAAAAGCTTCGTGACGGAAAATTTGGCGACACTGCGGTTCGTGGGCTGTTAGTAGGCTATCAGCTGGGGATGCACAACTGGCGCATCCTAGTGGAGGGAGGAAAGGTTGAGCGCTGCCATGATGTCAGCTTCAACGAAGCAGATTTCCCAGGAGTCTCCCTTTTCTCCCCAGCTGATAGGCTTGTTGAAAAAGGGGTAATCCCCCCCCCAGTATTTGAGGAGATAAATGACGCTGAAATAGTGCACAATCCAACGACATCAACTTCACACACCTCCGTCACACCAATCAACGATAGTTCAGGGGAATCAGACTACTTCGATCTCCAGGAGCTAATTGACATCGGTGGCAGTGATGAGCCTCCGCCTCCGCCAGAAGAGGTGGTTTCTGTTCCAGCTGCATTGCCACCTAAGCCTGGCTGGGACATAGTCCTGGCGCCCAATACAGCTCCCAAAGACATATCTTCCACAATCGATCCTGCCAACATTCTTACCACAAAACGGCGAGCAAACTTGGCCGTTCTTTGTGATCTCACTGGATTAGAAGACAACGATCTTAAAATGGAATCAGGCCCCGTGGCTTTCGTGGCGTCTGGGGTCCCTCACACATACAACCAAGCGATGGCATCTGGCGAACGTGCGGAATGGAGAACCGCCATTGATCTTGAACTTGCTGCCATGGTCGACATGGATGTCTGGGATGTGGTGCGTATTCCAGTCGATCACCGTTTGCTTGGAACGATTTGGGTCTTTCGGAAAAAGACAAACTCCGAGGGAGTTATCTCGAAGTTCAAAGCCAGGCTGTGTGCGCAGGGATCACGTCAAATTCCGGGGCAAGATGTCAACGAGACATATGCTCCAACGGGTCGATTTGCGGCGCTTCGTACGGCAATTCTTGTAGGACTGTCGCGAGGGTATGACATTCATCAGATGGATGCCAAAAATGCATTCCTGAATGGCGTACTCGACGAAGAAATCTACTTGCGTCCTCCGGCAGGGATGGAAGTGCCAGCAGGTCACTGCTTGAAGCTCAAGAAGGCCATTTACGGCCTGCGACAGGCTCCAAGGGTATGGTACGCAGCTCTTCTCAAATTCTTCAAGTCTATCAACTTTGCTCCATCTCCTGCCGATCCCTGCTTATTCACCAGCCTGGTGACCGGGTGGGAGTGCTTCGTGCACGTCTACGTTGACGATATGGTGATCATCAGTCACGATGTTCCTCGCTTCAAGAGACTAATCTCGCGTGAATTTCACATGGAGGACTTAGGGGAACTCAACCATCTTCTAGGCGTCAAGGTGTCTCGAGTCAATGCGAAAGCACTGTTTCTCTCGCAGGAGACATACACTTCCAAGATTCTGGCTGATCATAACATGGCCAATACACGCTCGGTCTCAACTCCCATGGTTCCCAACACTCAACTCGTCAAAGCTACACCAGCGGAGCAGCGGGAATTCGAAGGCATTGGCGCCAACTACCGTCGCACAGTTGGTATGCTTATGTACCTCGCGGTTTGTACCAGGCCGGACATTTCGTTCACATTATCTCAACTATCTCAACACCTCGAGTTTCCCGGCATTACCCATTGGAAAGCCGTACTTCACCTGCTCCGATATCTCGCGGGCACAAAGCACTATGGCATCATGCTTGACGGAAGTCAGCAAACCAACACAGTCAACGTTTTCACGGACGCAGACTGGGCAAATGATCCTGACTCTCGCAAATCATACTCAGGCTTTGTCGTTACGCTGGGTAATTCTCTCATCTCCTGGAAATCTAAGAAACAACCGACAGTCGCAGCTTCAACAACAGAAGCAGAATACATGGCCATGTTTGAAGGAGGGCAGGAGGCAAAATGGATCAAGGCGTTGCTTGACTCGCTTAATGTCACCCTTGAGGATCAAATCACGCTCTCTGTCGACAACCAGTCCGCAATAGCACTCTCCAACAATCCAATGTACCAACAACGCACAAGGCACATTGCGGTGAAGTATCACTGGATCCGCGAGCTGCTAGAAAGTGGGGTGGCCAAAACTCAATACGTGTCCACCAACAATCAACTCGCCGATCTTTGCACCAAGGCGCTTGGGAAAAAGAAACATGAAGAAGCCATCAATCATCTCAACATCACCAGGTCTTGAGCAAGGGGGGGTATTGAGATACCTCAGTACAAGCATACTCAGCAACCGGTTCATTGATGATAATTCAAGTTGAAATAAAAACCTAAACCTAGTTTGTTGTATTTAAATAGTCGCTGTTGTACCGGTCCTATTCTTTTTCATCATTCAGGTTTTCTTTTTCTTTCAACTCTCAACCGTCAGGTTTGCTCGTCTCTCGGCCTCGTCTCTCGTGTAGTGTTACTCACACACTCGTGGTTTCCATCAAAGGTTTGCTCGTCTCTCGGCCTCGTCTCTCGTGTAGTGTTACTCACACACTCGTGGTTTCCATCAAAGAAACCCTCTGCGCCTTAGCTTCTATAAGACTGTTGACTAGATTGATCAGCCTGTTCGCTAGAAGACAATGATTGGACAATGGTGGACAAATTTTCTTTTGCACTGTCCAGAGGCTCCGAGCATGGTTCTTCACCTTGATATTCGTCCTTCAAACCAGGAAACATGTATTCTTCGAACTTGACGTTTCTAACGCAAACAACTGTCTTAGCCTTCAGTTTGTAGATGCGATATGATGTGAAGTTGTTCTCGTATCCCAGAATAATTCCCTTTTCCGTGGTTGGGTTCAGTTTGAAATCACGCCATTCCTTTGGAATAAGAGAATACGCCAAACAACCAAATGGGCGTAGCACGTTCAGATTGACAGATCGTCCTGACCACATTTCATATGGGATTCGAAGGTTTCTGGTGTTCGAAGGTGTTAGATTGGAGAGAAGAGTAGCAGTATTGACTGCCTCCGCCCAGAATGACCTAGGTAGTTTTGACTGNCTTTTCATCACCTTGTGTAGCTAAAAGAATTATATTCTTGGCATCACAGAGGCTGACAGTT
Source organism: Puccinia sorghi (assembly GCA_001263375.1). NCBI lineage: Eukaryota > Fungi > Basidiomycota > Pucciniomycetes > Pucciniales > Pucciniaceae > Puccinia > Puccinia sorghi. The sequence continues at coordinate 24,030 of LAVV01004087.1, forward strand.
TTCGGCCCTTAAACATCTCGTACAGCGACTCTTTAGATTTGTGAGAAGGAATTTGATTGATGGTAAGAGTGCTTGTTTTGATGATCTTGTTCCAAAGACGCTTATTTAGACCGGTATCCTGAAAAATGGCTCGCATAGATTCAAGAATAGTCTGATTAAATCGCTCTGCTAAACCGTTTTGCTGAGGAGTGTACGCATCCGATCGTTGAGCTCGAATATAATTTTTATTGCAGAATTCCATCAATTGAGTTTATGAATTTGGAGCCACAGTCAGAATGAATTACGGTTGGAAAATATCCAAGCCTTTTAGCCTCCAGACTAATAACTTGAGCAATGGTGTCAGACACCTCGTTCTTGCTTCGAACAGGAATAGCAGAGCAGTAACTTGTACAGCTATTGACTACAGTGAGGAAGTAACGATGACCTTCTCGAGATGATGGGAAAATTGGACCAACTAAGTCGAGATGTATTTCTTCAAAAGGCTTAGAGGCTCGAGAATGTCTAGTATGAAAGGATTTTTTCGTTACTTTGGCGACGGCGCAGGCTTCACATGTTTTAAAATCTTTGATTTGAAGACCAAGGCGCTGTCTTAAACGGTGATAGCTTGCATGGCCTAGTGATTTGTGCAGTAGTTCGCTTTGAGAAAGATAGGATTGAAAATTGTTATTGAGGAATTTGATGTTGGGAAGATTTTCAATGTATTTTCCGGTGATTTTGGTGCCAAAGGAATTGGTAATAGAAAATGAATTCATTTCAAATATAACTCGATATCCCTCAAGAACAAGACTTCGAACCTAGTATCACAAAAGGAGAATCTGCCGGGTGAGGCCTTTTGAAAGACTCTACACCCAATTCATTTGCGGTGTTCTGCTGAGATCATCTACCCAAAGCTGTCTGGAGGGGCTTGATATCCCATTGCAGCTTCTCGACATTCTCCAAACTGCGACAGAAGGTCTGGGTAGTCATATGCACTCATTCTCGCGCAAAAATCCACACTATCATCAACTCTAAAGCAGCTCGCCGTCGATCTGATCTCCGTTAAATCCTTTTTGCCACTGATGGCTGACGAATCCGTAAAGGATTTGCCCAAAATTGGCACATAGCTTGATGGAAATGCAATGATTGATGCGACTGGTTTCGGTTACCCTTACAACTTGCAGGTCTACCCGGCTGTCTACCCATCCATCGCTGAAAATCTTTACTGTCCCGCCCTGTACATGGAGCCCACACCACTGGTCAAACAGTCCAAACTGGCTCTATCCGTAAGTTGCCCTCTCCAAATACCTAACCCAGTCTTTTGATACATAGTCCCCTCACATATATTTATTTCCTCGCGTCCAGCCCTCCATCACCGTACAAGAAGTTGTTGAGATAATAGATGAGCGTAATATTTATGTCGAAGAGAAGGACCAAGCCGCGCCTTACTAGGAAGTGGAATCGGAGCAAGTCCTCGCCTTACACCAAACAGGCAACCTAGGCCAAGTGAAAGAACTCAAGCTAATCCAATCAACAGTCCCGCCAGTCGAAATGTGATCGGGATTATCCATTCAATTTGAGTTATCCTCTGGTTTAGCCTCATCTGGAAAATGCGCTGTGTGGCCCTCTGTGCTTCAAAACACCTCTCTTTGCCCCCGGTTTTTCTTGTCCTGCAGGACTTGGCCAATAGTTAGTCGTGGCATGTGCTTTTGACGCGGTTATCCCGTTTCCAGACTACTTATTCATCTGCACTTGTTTGCTCCTTGCAGCAACCAACCCCTGCCAGTGATCTTTCCACCCTGAAAGTTGAAGGTTTGTTTGGCTACCCTCACAACTTGACTATCTACCCCGTGGTCTATCCCCACATCCAGGATTTCATGTATCGACCACTCCCCCCAAGCTTTCCAGTATCTTTTGGAGCACTTGCAACGGTAAGCATCTTGATATCTTGACTCATCACTAAAGCTTAATATGTTTTTTCACCAGGCGGAAGCCGGAAGGGGCGTGGATTTCAGGGGTGCCTCTGGAGGTGGCACGGCAGCTGGACTGGCTAGAGGACCTTGCGAACCTGTACTTGCAGATGGTGTTCCAGGCGCGCAACTTCTAGTGCAAGACCGAGGCCCTTGGCCTAGTCGTCCACATCTCCAAGATCCTTCTCCACCTCTCCCCCAAGCTCCAGCCCTACCTTGTCCGCTTCCACAGCGTCACCACCGCCATCAATTCCAAAGTCGCTGATTCACCGGGAGTAACACCGCCTTCCCCCTTCCCCTTTCAAGTATCTCAACTTAGACTTGGGGAAGGACGAAGCTGTCACCACAACTAAAGATCTGGTAG
>LAVV01004110.1:6311-23214 GCA_001263375.1 Puccinia sorghi
GGTGGCCTTTAACAAATTCCTGGATGACTTCAAGTCTAGTTTCTTTGACCAAAATTGCCAACACTGTGCTGAAGTTTGTCAGAATTACGACATTCCTGTCTGCTCACATGTTGTCCTTAAAATCTCAATCATAACCCCCCTTACTCTAGTATTCCTGTTCCTGTTCCTGTCCTGTCTCCTGTCCTGTACTGTTCCTATCCCCAGTCCTGTTCCTATCCCCTGTTCCAGTTCCCTGTTCCCTGTTCCTGTCACATGTCCTGTCCTGTTTATTGTCTGGGCCTATTGTGCCCTGTATACTTTCTAGGCCCCCTTTGTACCTTGCAAGGGGACTCTCTAGTTGTGGCTACTTAAGCCTGCTCCTCATGGATGAAATAAATTATTGAGTCTGAGAAGTTTCCTTCATCAACCACCCTAGCAAGAAAACCAGCTCCCCCAGCTCCTCTTTCACTCACCAGTTCCCCTACTAAAATCCTGAAAAAAAATATCTTGATGTCAGGAGAAAAAAAAATGAAAAATGAAAGGCTGTCCAACCCTGCCTACTTGAATGAAGTTTCCTTGACAAATTATATCTGGGGTGACAAGTAGGAGAAAACAAAATGATTCAAGCTCTCCCTTGGGATGGCTCTAGAACTTCCTCACTTGATTACAGGATGACCTTAACTTGAAATGAGAACATCTTCTGGCTGAAACTTGAAAAATTCCTGTATTAAACAAAACAGGTTGCACACATCAAAAACACACACATATATATATATATATATATATTAATTTTAATTCAATTGAATTTGTTTGAAAAATGAAATATGTGACCGAAATTGAGGAGGAAGATTTTTTTGAAGAGAAAAATAAATGATTTGAACTATGAGAATGATAAAACCATTTTCTGAAAAAAAGAAAGAAAAAAAAAAAAGATTAAAGAAGAAAAAGGGGGTTTGAGGTGAGAAAAAAAAACCAGTGTCTTCTGTGTAGCAGAATAAGAAATTATTTTTTATTATTATTATTTCATGTTGATGAATTACTCAAGCCATGAGTTAAGGAACCTTGAAGTGAAGAAAAATGATCTTTGATAGGGACTCAAGATGGTACCACACCACCGGATCACAGGCCCTTGTACGAGTTGAAATAATCTACGCAAATTACCCAGTCCCAATCCCAGTGGATGTTTATATATACATCTATTTTACCGACTTTTACCGCTTTTGGGGATCTTTTAAATCCTTGCTAGCTACCCAACAGCATCAAAACAACCAACGGACCCAGCCGGCCTGATAATTTCCAACTGACTGCTTCAGTAACTTGCATGAAAACCTCCTCTGCATGGCTTGTTTTGATGATCTATTCAACATGGAGGTTTTAATGGAATTCTCTTCTTTTTCTTTTTTTCTTTTCCCCCTGCTCAACTCTGTCTCTTGGCCAATGGCAACTTGCTTTCCCAATGGTCAAGAGTTATTCTTTCTCCATGATTGTCTGGCTTGCCACGACAGGTGATAGTGAGCTTCTCTGATTTTTAGGGGAGCTATTTGGGGCCCATTTAACTATTCTTTTATTGGTTGGGATTGTTGGCTGGGGTGGATTTCTGGTTGAGATTGGATGTGGAGGGTGCTATTTGGGGATCATGTTGGTTGGCTATGCTGGTGTTGTTGAGTGGCATGGAAATTGGATGATTGGCTTGGTAGAACAAATTTAAAGAGCCTGGAAAGTTGTTGCAGGTAAGTCTTGCAAGCCCCAAGCAGATATACCTAGGAGATATTTTGCTAGCAAACCCCCCTCCAGAGAACACAAAGGTTTATTTAAGTTGACAAATCCTGCTTACCCAGTGGATTTAATGAGACAAGATTGGATGCTCTAAAGGTTCCTCTATGCTTCGGAAATAATCAAAGCCTCATAAGAGGACCAAACCGGTACAAGGCCACAGAGATACTGTAGTTTTTTCTTGTTAAAAAATGTCCCAACAAGTTGCAGGTAGGATAGTCACTACTCCTCACGCGGCAGGTGATAGAATCTACAGGTTGAAAAATCCAGCCAACCATTGATTGGAGAACTTCCTGTCCATATGGATTTCTTAATCTAGAAAGGCTAAATCTAAATTCCAAAGTTTGTTTGGTAGTCGGAACCTGACTGTCATCAATTTTCATCACCAGACAAAGCTCGGGAGTTAGAAATAGAAACAACAGGTTAAGAAATATGGGCCGCGGGAAGTCCTCCATTATATCCATCCAATTGTGTTTGTGATAGGCACAGGATGAGGTACTTGGATAACGAAACCACTCAACTCTAAAAATGGACCTTCCGGTGTCTCTTTATATTTTGATTCAAATAAATTACAACCAGAATTATTTACAGATGATTAGACTTCTTTTTGCGTGCAAGTCTGTTTTATCCTCCCCTGTGATCAGTTCATAATTCAACACATCTTGAAATGATCATTTTCATCTCAGTTTAAATGATAGATAGTTTTTTTCTGTCATCAGCAATCAGCAAATATTGAAAAAAAAAAAAGAAAACAACATGTAAATGAGAAAGAAAGATGTCCTTTGTTTTTTGTTTTGGTTTTTTGGTTTTTCTGATTTTTTATTATTATTAATATAAGTTGATATGTCAGTGTATATGTTATAAGTACCTAGAAGCCCTTTCTCCTTCCAATCGTGATGATTAATCCGACACAACTCAAGTGGGGTGGGGTGATATGCCAAACCGAACAAAGAAAACTAACAAAAGAAAAAGAAAAAAACAAAAATAACACAGAAAAACAGATATCAGATGAGAAGGCTGAGGTGCAACACGGCGGATGAATCAAGAGTTGATCATTTATTCCAACCTCGGGAGAGGTAGAGATAGAGGAGTGAGGATAAGAGGGCTTTTTTCATGTCATTTCTTTTTGAGTTTGTTGGCTACTGCCACAGGGCCTTGATAGCCTGCCATGAGGAAGTGGGACTCGTAGTAGTTCGCTGTCGATTTACTGCGCTCCTGTTGTCATTGATGGTATTGAGTTCCTGATGCATGTTGTCCGGGGCCAGTCGGCCACTGACTGCTTGGCTTCCCGCCAAGGCATCTTTCGATCCAGAATTTCCGTTCGTCTCTATTCCAAAATCACCTATAGTTGGTCTCTTCGTGTTTCATATCCACCCACATTTCTGCATAAATTTCACTCACGCTTTCCAATAGGATTATTTTCCAATTTTTTTGAGCCAATCATGTCTGCCGCATGAGGACCTCCGACCGGGCCGATTTCTTCATCAGGTTCCCAGACGCTTTTAGCTCCCATGGAGAAGCTTCGGGGTCGAGGAGATTTCGAAAGTACGTCTTCCCAGCTATTGCGTTCTTGATGTTTCTCTTCCCCCGGTGCCACAAGTCTTGCTCGGAGGGACTTGGAGTTTTTCTCAGGACGACTGATTGCGGAATTGATTTCAGGCTCTCTGTTGATGGTGTTTTGCTGGTTTACTTCAAGATATCTTTGTTGAGCCCCATCGGGTGAGCGGTTGAGACCGGCACCCGTGGTTGGACTGATTGGTGGTAGAGGTGAAGACTTGTCGAAGGGGTTTAAACCCAATCGCTGAGGATGAGAGTTGAACATTCCGCCTGATTCTAAAGGCCTGCCATAGTTACTGAGTGCAAATTCGGCTGAGCTACTCGGAGGTTGACCAAACGAAGGCTGCTTGTCGCTTAACTGTTGGGCAGACTCTTGGAAAGTTGATAATGGTGGGCGACCAAAAATTGCGGGCAAGGAATTTGATACTGCCAAAGAGCCATTGGGCTGGTCTTTAGGTAGCTGAACGCCGGCAGCTAGCAATGCAGCTCTTTGCGCATTGAGTGCCATCATGGCCTGCAAAAATAGGCTGGTGTTAGGCCATACGACACATCAATGCATGCATATTGGAAGAAAAAAAAAACGCTAACCCCGACTGAATCATTTCCATCCGCAAACGGGAAACATCTCATGCAGACTTTGCGACGTCTCCAATTCACAAATCCACAGATACACTGGAAAATCGAACAAAGAGGAAAATGGATTCAACATTGAATTGATAGGCTTTCCTTGCGAACCAAACGACTTACCATCCAATCACCAGGCTGGGGAATCATAGCGCCCGAGTTGCCAGTGTTAACAACCGGGGGTTGCGTCTTGACGCTTTTCCTCACTTCCTCGGGTTGGACTTGGCCAGGAAGAGGGGTACTCACAGGACCACCTAGTCCAGGCACGGTTGGAACGATGACGGGAAGAAAGGACGATTTACTGGTTGAGGAGTTCGGGGAGTAAAGCACGCCGGAATTGTGGGTCTGAAGTTGGCCGTTCACTCCAAAGCTCATGGGTGTGATGGGGGTTGTGGGGGTCAACTGGTTTAATTGAGAAGAATTGTTGGATGATGGAGTCATAGATGCAGCAAAAGGGCCATGTCTATTGACTGAGGCGTGAGGGTGACTACTGTAAAATATTGGGCTGCCGTAGTTTTGATTGGTTGGGTAATTGGCTGAGACCGACCTTAACGGGGAGCTATCATTGGATGAATGCACGCGACTTTGAGCGGCTGAGATTGGTTGGGAAGAATGAGAGACTCGCAATTGGTGAAACAAGCTTGGAAGATTGCCAACATGACCGGGATGACCGCCATCAGCCGGTGGAGATGCAACCCCAAGAGGTTTGTTGAAGGTTTGTAACCTAGTTTGAAAGTTGTCGATACTCGTTGAACCCATCAATCTAGCTCTGATAGCTTGCTTCTCGCGTTCTGCGGTCGAATCTTTCAAAGAAGCCGCCGAACTGGCTGAAGCCGATATCACCGATGTCGCTTTGGCTGAAGGGGTATCACGGGAAGATACTGACGCATCACTTTCCCTGATGGGAGAGCCGGGGCTCGCTTGACGGCCCAAACTACTCCCTTTAGATTGGCCATCTATCTCGGGAGCCGAAAAACGTATAGGTGCTGCTGGGGCGAGTGAAAATGGGACTGATGAAACTGAAGCTGGATTGAGCCCGTTCCGACTGAAGGCCTTGACTTCTTGGGGTCGTGCCGCCATGGCCCAGGGCTTGTGAGACGGGTCAAATGTAGGCTGATTCAAGGATTCCATGTGAGTGGAGGGAAGCTCCATGATAGATATTCTACTATTGTATCTTCATGCCCAAAAGGACCGGAGAATCACATGAGCATTCTGGGGGCGGGCAGAAGCAACGTTGTCGTAATATAGGCTTACCCAGATCCAAAACCTTGCTGGGAAGGCGATCGGGATTTAGGGTGGACCGAGGAATAGCTCACTGATCGGTTGCCATTATTACCGACAAAGCCTGGCTTAGTACCGGCAAGGTGAGGGGGTCTTTGAGCTTCATGCGCGTGGCGGACTTGGCCGTGAAACAGTGATACTTCAATATCATTATTATTATGATTAGTATGATTATTATTATTTGGCAGGATTAGCTCCTTCTGCTGGATACCTTTGCGCCAAAAAGTTTCATCAAAATTGATATTGTGCGGTGGGGAGGAGGATTCCACAAAGCGTGGCTGAAGGCCAGGTTGGTGCGCCCCCTCAGCTTTGGTAGAGGGTGGCAAATACTCCCACTTGAAGTGATGTCGCACGTATGGAGATCCCGAGGAGGTTCCAGTAGAGGCAGGCGTTGAAGGGGTGCGAGGGTCGTAAGGGCTGTTGGGAGTGTCAAAAAGCGGTGAATGACGCGGTTCAACGTGGGTGTTGGAGGATGCGGGGTGATCGACCAAGTGATGGTTTAGGGAAGCAAGCGTTAGTGGGCGCGTCTTAAGATTGGGTACTTCGCCAATACGTGGGTTTGTAAGAGATTTTTGATTGCTTGGAAATGGAGGTGGTGCCAAGTTCAGATTCGCGTAAGTTGGGTCAATTTCCGCATCGCCACGAGTATCTGGTATGCCATCCTTGATATAAAGTGAATGCTGATGGTTGTTGATGGATCGAGGTGTACCTCCATTAATACGACTCGTGTGTCCTTGAGACTGTGCATCACGTGGCGAGTGCTCCAAGGCGATCTCGAGTTCGCTGCCGCTGTCACTATCAATCCAACCGCCACTGCGCGCCGCTTTCATGCTTTGTTTGAGTTTCTCCAATACTTCGTCAAAACTTTGGCTGTTCGGATTGGGAAGATTGAAATCCATGTTACAAAAAACACACAGTCCGAAAGTTTTGTTTATTTGTTTATTTATACAGCGACTTGACCCGGTAATGATGGACTGCATGGTTCAGACATATATAAACAAAAAAAAAAGACAGTTTTCAATTTTGTGATCGTTATCAGTATCTTGAATAAAGACTGAAGGAGAGGGCGAGGAACAGAAGGAAAAGGGGAGGAGAGATGATTAACTGACGTAGGGTAGGTGAGAACCAAGAAGACCAGCCTGGAGCTAACCTAAAAAGAGCAGAGCGAAACTTGAGGGAGCGTTTGCGCAGTAGTTTGCTCGCTCGAAGGATTGGCAGACACAAGACCACAGCTTGGGGCTTGGCCGTGGAAGACACAAAAGGAGGTGAGGATTTGGGGATGATGGAGAAAGAGGGAAAGATGGTAATTGAGCAAGTACAGTGATATACGTGGGGAAGTGGATGGGCGCTGAGGTAGACACTTATTTAATTATTTTTTTTAGATATGAATGATTCAGATAAAGTGGAAAACAAATTAGATGGGGGAGGGAAATCGGAGAGAGTGAAAAGGAAAGAATGGGTAGGGATGGTAGTGGTTCGGTTGGGTGTACCGAGGAAGAAGAGAGTTGGTTGAGACTGGAATGATATAATAAACTCTTTTATTTTTTTATTATTCTGCTGGAAAAAAGAATTTAGTGAATTATTGTGTTCGATTTTCTTTCTTTATTTAAGGGTAGGGGGAGTGGGAATGAGAGGGAGCAAGCGGTTGGAGGTGGGACGAGATGATGATTATGAGCTGGCGGTTGTTTGATTTGAAGCAGCCGGTGTATATATTTTCTAAAGTAGAAAGAAGGTGACGATGACGTCAGTTGATGGAGACTCTTTTAATAATCGTGGAGGAGCAATGTATGAGTGGAGAGAGAGAGAAAATATAGTGCTAGGGTAGGTCAACAGGTAGGCACTACTTCAATAGCAGCAGAGTGTGGCAGCAAGCCAGGCTCTGATATAATAAGATGATATCTGTCAGCGCTGGGGTAAAGCAGCCTGGGGTCGGGAGAGTGAAGAAGCGGATTGGGGAAAATAAACGAGACAAGAGAGAGAGAGGGGAGTTTCTGATAAGCTGCCTGCCAGCCTGTGTGAGTGAGTGTGTGTGTGTGTGTGTCTGTGTCTGTGAGCGCCTGTGAGGGAGAGAGATGGGCATGTGGTGGAGAGGATGAAAGAATTAATTATTATTATTTTAATATCAGAGAGAAGAGAGAAGAGAGGATGGCTTGAGTTAAAAGAGAATCGGAAATGGGAACGTGAAAAGAAAATTTGGTTCTGGGCTTTGATGAAAAAAAAGAATAACTGATCGAAAAAATACCACACGGCATTGGGACTGCCACTGGCAAAGAAAAGAGCTGAAGGATAACCGAGCAATTTAATCTAATAACCTCGCTGGAGGAGAGATCATCCAGTCAATAATTCACAAACTCACACTGGCCCAACTTGAAAAGAGCGACATTGATCAGTGCGAACCAGAAAAAAAAAAAAAAAAGGAAAGGAAAGAGAGAGAGAGAGAGAGAGGCAGAGTTGAAGAAATCAGCGGAGCAAAAGGAATAATAGACAGTGTGGTGAAGCCAGCGCGGAATAAGGATGGAAAGTTGAATATCAACCATTCGCAGCCGATTACAGATTTAACTGCCACGCGTATCATTTGGAGCAGCAGACAGACGGAATGCTGATACGCAGATGATGCTCGAATTGGCTGACTAGCATGGCGTCTTGGAGCGATGGTTTTCATGGCTAAAGGATGGAGATGTCTCATTTCAAGTGATTATTATATACTGTTATGGAGAGTCTTTGTATACTTACCGATGGCCGAGCATGCAGTTTAAACAAGACACCGACCACTCTCTTCAGAATCAAGAAAGTTCTCCTGCGGTTGTTTCTCTGCTATAATAATATACGTCTTGTATATCTTGCTTCGAATCGACTGCCATTTCACCACTTCATTTATAATCCTCCCAATCGAGGATGATTATCCTTTCCTTAACCATCCTAAAGAAAAAAAAGAAAAAAACTGACGTTGATATGTATCCTCTCGAGAGCTTATTATAAGATGGCTAAATTTGAAACAAAGTCATCGGCGAGCTTTCAACAACTGTGATTTTCTTTCGACATTCAAAGAGTAAAATTTACAGAAAAAAAATAATCAGAAAAAAAAAAAAAAGACTTTTTCCATGAATCTATCTGAGATTTTTTTGGATGGGAATTAAGCAGACATTGGAGGGAAGCCCAGGCCAGATTTATTTCTTGGGAAGCCGCAATTAACTCTTGGGGTATATTATAATGGTACGAAAGGAGGATCCAGAGAAGAAAAGAAGAAGAAAATAAAACGTCAACTATAGAGAGTCTCTTAACTAAACTCTCTCTCTCTATATATATATATATTATGACATAAAAGATGGATGCGGAAGCGGAGAGCGCGGGCGCAGGAGATGGTGAAAAAGCCAAAGGCGAGACAGATGACCGAGTTGTACCCATAAGCCGATTGTCGACCTTTCTGCCAACTATTACTGCAGCGTTGTCGATGCCACATAGAGTTCCTAATAATGCTTTCTTTCTTTTTTCTTCTTCTTCTTTTTTTTGTCGTTGGCGGTAGATCAGTGTATCTAAAATAGCGCCCCTAGGTCTACAGATTGTATCTATCGCCAGCAGCTTGTAACACACATTCAGGCTCAATTCGGTGTTTATGACAACAACCAGGATCAAGCTAGTTTTCTTGAAAAAAAAAGAGGTGATGCATGGGCTTTTTTTTTGTTGGAAATTTGGTCTTTACGATTGTTGTTAGCGTGCAGTTCTCTCCGCGGGTGGGGGAGGGGGACTCACCGTCCAGAGAAACTAATACGTATAATCGGGGTCTCACCACAGTCTACAACTTCCGGGATTTCTTGTGAAGCTTGGTTTCGTCGGCCTCCTATGTATATTTAGTCCTGTGTGTCCATTTCGATCATCGTCAGGTTGCTCAACCTCTGTGCCCACTGGCGGCTACAAACGCGTTGGTTTTTCAGGCGCGAGGACCCACTTGACTCCAAATTACTCTAGTGCACTAGTAGTAATAATATTCCCCATCTTTGTTCTTCGTCCATGTTCTGATTGCATTAATATATTGACTTGATCAGACATATTTTTTATCTTCATGATTTGAATATTTCCTTGGCCCAAGAATTGGTAAAGGTTTGTTTACAAGGTGGCCAGAGAGAGAGAGAGAGAGAGAGAGAGACAGAGAAGTTGTACTACTTTGGGCGTGTTGGTCCAACTCAAGACATGATTTTAGCCCCGTCAATTTTATATCCTGGTCATGCGAAGGACGTGCAAATCATAACAATTAGGCTTCCCCTGACCACCACCACCTCAGGCAAATAATAGACGCGGTCTCTCTCCGCATTTTTTAAGGATTTCCCACTGGCCTATACGCGCCAGTTTGGTGTCAAACTGACTGAAGGTTGGCCTCTCCACCATCCAAATTCGTATTCTTGCTTGTTGGGGTGTTCTATTTATATCTCGTCTCATGAGTTATGAATGAGCTTTCCTCTCTGATAGAACCCCCTTTTCTCTGTCGTTCTTTCATGTTTACATATGCGAGATACAGGTTCAATTCATCCCCATCCGCTGGCTCGACGTGTACTTAGCAATAACTTCATCGTCAAAAACAGCGGCGAGGGCGAGGTGGAAAATGAAGCTTTTCCATTTTAAAAGTCTCGTTATCATCATCGCCCACAGCTTGTGCACCTGTTGCAATGATGCATTTTACATATTTCAGTAAAGATTCTATTAATAATCAAATAAAAATTAGCTTGAAGAAAGTGATGGGTCCAGGGAGTGGGGTTAATGATCGAGTGTTGGATTTGTGTGAATGTACATGCACCAAGTTTGAGAGGCGAAGGTGAAAAAAAAAAAAAAAAAAAAAAAAAAAAAAAAAAAAAAAAAAAAAGAGAGAGAGAAATTAGAGAATTAGAGTAAGAAGCATGAGACGCAAATATTCTGTGAGGATTCGGCAGGGGAAATAATTGATCAAATCTTCCATGCGTGATTTTTAGGAAGAGGAGGCCAGGGAGAAGGCCGATAGTCGGCGACACGAGTGGAAACGCTCAACTGGCCGCCATGGAACCGACGGACGAGACAGTCGATGCCGATATCCGCGTCACCCCCGACGTAACACTTGAAGCCGTCATCAGTTACAATAATCGGCAGCTCGCTCCCCCAGCGCGTCCACTCCGCCAGACCTTCCAGCTGGTCCTCCTCCTTCGTAAACTGGATCAGATGCGCTATGGTGAAACTCATCACATACTGCTTCCGTCCTGCCATTACCACCTTGTCAAATCGTGTCACCTGCATGTAATACGCCGGCCCCTTCTCCTTCAGTATCAGTTGCATTTCTTCCAAAATTATATTTCCTCCCTTCCCACTCGTTCTTCCTTTATCTATAATCTATTGGTTATAAATCTCTTCTATGGTGGTCGTCGCTCCGAAATTCATGTACTCGATATCACTCTTCTTTGAATTCCCCCAAAAAAAATCCCAAACAAGAAAAAGTCCAAAGGGACGATTCAAGCAGTCGCATCAGCCATCATGTGCGCTGCTTCTTATCTCAAGTCATGTATAGCTGTAACTTACGGTGTAGCGATCGCTCTCAATGCGATTTCACGGTTTTCCCGTTTGGATGTCACACTCAAGTCGTGTTGAGCCAACTTGAGGAGGAAGCCACGAAGGAATGAGCGTTGCGGGACAAATGTGTAGGACGATAGATGAAATGAGAAAAAGGCACACCCCAGGTTGTGGTTGATCAGAACTTGAATGAGAAAAATTCTCTCGTGATTGATGTCGTACGTCTGAATGGGTGCGGGCTTCAGAAAAAGGCTCCCAGTTGAAACGCAGGATCCTTTATTGATCCCCAGACATCCCGCTAACCGAACGCTCGGTTGACAACAAAATGCTCAACATGCTCCTCTCATTCCATTGCGCGACCTCAATCGGAGAGAAAACGTATGTACACGGCCTGTCTGATATGGCTCACAGACGTTCATTGGCACATTGGACGAAAGATGTGGCGGAGGTTGGGCTGCCAAATCTCATGTAAATCGGCCAAAGGTTGCTGCTGCTATCCCCTAGCAACTTTTTTTTTTTTTTCTTTTTTTTGGTTCGAAGGTTAAAAAAAAAACACGGGCTATAAGAACAAACCCGCAATTTGCGCGAAGGGGATCTTTCTTGCTGGGGTTGGACTTCAGGGTGTTCAGATGTGCACGACTGGCGCACTTCAAAGCCTGGTTACTGAGATTCATTCTTCTGGCCGGGGGTGTTTTGCATTGACAGCAACGGCCTGTCTATATGGCATGAAGCTCATCACTACGCTATTGACCTCTGCACTGGCCGTCGTTGGAGTACGAAGGCGCGGTTCAGGAGGAAGTGGCCTTTGGCAATATCTTTTTCAGAGAAAACCCGACGAAACCGCACAAACGGAGCTAATTAAGCCACTTCCTTAATAGTCCAAGTTATCTTGGAAAATCTGTCCCTATATAGCACAGTAAGCTGCCACTTATCAGCTTGTCGAATGCTCTCGCGTATTAAAGCCACTCACATTACGCCGAAAACCCGTGGCTCTTTTTTCCAGTCCGTAACTAGTGCTCTTTCTTCCCGCCAACCCTTGACTTGGTCCCGAGAAATTGAGAAATGCACCGATTGGCACTGCAATCTTCCCACGCATTTCTTTTTTTTCGCCTCTTTTTGCAAGGTTTTATATACTGCTCTCCAAAAACATAGGATGCTTCTAGTACCTTATAAACATTTAAAAAAAAATCATGTCCAAAAGGATCAAGCTTTTGGTTGTTGTGCATGTCACCAAAGTGGGTATAGCTGTGTCAAGGGCCTCTAGTGAATCTTCCAACCTGTTTTTGTTTTTGTTTTAGATAAATTCAAGTCACCCATATTCTGCATAAGAAATAGTTGATATGGAAGTGCCTTTAGCAAGGGATTGGCTGCGTGAGCCTGTGATTCATCTGTTTGAATTTAGTTGTTCTACTCATGAATCCCAAAAACTGCATCCTTGTATGTATGTTATTTTTCATTGCATCATCTCCTGTATATCTGTCATGCGGCCAACCAAATATACTAAGAAGGATTGGGTTGGTAAAATCACAAAGGATTAACTTCAAAGGTAATGTAGGCTCTTATCTCAAGTGGTGTCAAAGATAACTTGGTTCAGGTAAAGGCTCAAGTAGGGCAATGGCTATTTGGCTCTCAATATGAAGGTGCAAAAATGGATGATATTTATTAACTAAATAAAAAGAGAATGAAGTGAAAATAGTCCAAAGTTCAAATGATAAAAAGAAAGTGAATTCATGTGAAAGATTGATAAGAACAATGAAGCCAAGAAAATATAGCTAAATGTGAAGCATGAAAGAATTATGCTTAAAGACGATGGAAGTGTGCTTCAAACAAGTCAGCAGAGCAAGGGATGATCCACTCAAGATCTGTGTGATTGTGACCAATGATTGATTGAGGTACTATTGAGCATGATTTTCAAAGATGAGTCATATCACTGAAAAAGAAACTTGCTTAACTGCCTGCAGTTGACATGCAGCATGCTCCAGCCAAGCTGCCATCCAAGCTCCACATGTTTTCATATGTAGATTTTTTGGCACAGTGACTGTGCAGTCTGCAAAGTGACTGTGCAGTCTGCAAAGTGACTGTGCAGTCTGCAAAGTGACTGTGCAACAAAGCTTGGTTTAATCGTTGGAGAATGGTCTGAGTAACAACAGAAGCTTCCTGGGACTTTCTGCATGTCAACTGTAGGTGTTGAGCAAGTTTTGTTTTGTTGAAAATTGAGTTTAGATCAACAGTGAGCCGCTACAGGGCCAAAAAAGCTTAGTGTAGCAGTGTAAACTTTGAGTAAGAAAGCTAGCACTATGCCATACAATGCTACACTAACACTACTGTTAGTGTAACTGGCACCATTTCTAGAATGGATATATCATGAGCATGGATAATAATAAACAGAGGTGCAAATAAGGGGTGTGGTATCTTATTGATATCCCAAACTCATTTCAGTATAATGCTTGACACAGAGGAGAACAGTGTTTTGGAAGCACACCTTACTGATAGCCAACAACACTGTCAGACTAATGCTTGACAGAGAGGACAACAGTGGTTTGGAAGCACACCCGATGAGCGAGGAGGACAGGAGTGATAAAGACACAGGAAAAGTGAAAGAGATGATGAAATTGAATGCATTTCTCATCACACCTTATTTATAGCCAACAATGATGTCAGACTAATGCTCAAAAGATAGGATGACAGTGGTTTGAAAGCACACCGGGAAAATTATATGGAAATACAGATAGAGAGAAAGGAGAAATACATAAAATGAGATCAGAACTGATGAGTGAGTAGGAACAGAGGTGAGTGACGACAACACAAGAGTAGTACTGGAGATGATGAACTTAAATGAGGAAAAGATAAAGAAAGTTAAAAAAGGTATAACTATATAGTTGTGGAGTCTCTCTATTAGTTTTCAAGTGTAAAATTAATCACCTTGAATCTTACCTTGAGTGTCATGGATGTGCAGTTGGTCACACTGTGATATTTTTCTTATGTGATACTTCAATATATAAAACATTCACTATTTTTAAATTTTTCAAAAACATGCTGTGTTTACTCATATTAGATTTTGTGACACTTAATCAATCATAACCTCATAATATGATAAAATCCTCAAACAATAATCATTGTCAAGTTTTTAAATCCCTCTAAATAGTTAAAAACTCTCAAAAAACTTAAATCTGAGTTTATCCTCTCAACTAGATCATTGTTCAATTCATCTTCTAACCATTTTTCCTCACTAAATCTTCTAAAACACTTTCATATTCCTCAAGCTTCAGGATTAACCTAATCTTACACTCTTGCCATTCTTCTTTCCTGCTCATCAAATTGTTGGCTGATTGGAATGTAAAATGATCATAGCACTTTATCAAAACATCCCAAATACTAGTAACCAACTGTTGTGGGACTCCTGTGGGATCAATAATGATATTTTGTAAAGATCCTCTGAGCAGGAAACCAATTTCACAACTAGAAAAATGTTATACAAATGTAGGGTGGTTTGACAGACCTGCCTCTCTAATAGTGCTACAAAACTATAATGAATATTGAATCAGTAATTAAGTAGAGATGGCTGATTTCAAGATAGAGTTACTATTTATATTAGCCTCTATCATACATAGATCACCCTTCTCAATGATCATTTAGACCTCTTACACCTTCAGATGGTGGATTAACAATCCTGTTGGATTTAATATCCAAAATGATAACCCTAAGCACCAATACTGATACTACTACTAAACCTATGACTATAGATGCTTGCACTAACCAATTTTGAACTTTAAAATGATATAATGGTGATTCATTTGTTGATGGATTTTAAAGTAATGTGCTTTTCTTGAATAACTTAATCACTAATAAACTCCCAAATCTCTTACTACTACTACTAATTATATTATTATTACTAATATCTCTGATCCACTAATGATACTAATAATTTTATTATTATTACTAATATCTCTGATCCACTACTGATAACTATTGTTTTTAATCTAATAATACCACTCAAAATTTACAGTCAGACTTCTTATATGCTAGAGCACTACTACTGACTAACTAACTACTAAGTTTAAGCTACTAACTGGTATATCAGGGCAGACTCTGTTAGTTTGGTGAGGAAATAATTTGGATTTATTGGGGGGAGGACCTCATTTTATATTGAAGAGTAAGGTATTTTTCCTGCAAGGGAACTAATATTCCACCTGAATCCTGTGTTCTGATTGGTCTGATAAGATCCCATGATTGGCCAGGGTTTGAACTCAAGCAGAGTCTTCTGATTGGTCAGTGCCAGAATCACCGGTCCCCCCTTCCTTCCTACTCTTGGTGTCTCTTCCTCTCTTCCCACCTTTCCCATTCTTTCCTTTTTCCTTCTCACATGAGTAATTCCCTCTTCCACATTTCCAAATACTTAATTACAAAACGCTTTCATGGCATTATTCTGGCCTTGAAGAATGGTTGTTTGACATGCACCCCCAGATTGACAGTGCAACCCAGTAGGGGTCAATGAAAGAGGATCTGGGGGAACTGGTTTTCTTGCTGGGGTGGTTGATGAAGAAATATTTTCAGACTCAATGATTTTATTTCATACAAGAGGAGTGGGCTTAAGTAGTCACAACTAGAGAGCCCCCTTTCAAGATCCAAAGGGGGCCTGAACAACAATCAGGGCAAAGTGGGCCCAGACAATAAGCAGGAACGGACAGGACAGGAATATGGGTGAGGAGGAGAATAAGGGAAGGAGGGGAATCAGTGCTGAGAGCGCAACCAGACCATTATTCTGACATGGTGGGTTTGTAGGTGCAACCCAGCCAGGTCAAATTATGAATAATTTGACCCGTGACCCACAATCACCCAAAACAAGGTTATTTTTTCTAAGCTTTCCCACTGGAGTGATATCATGAATTGCACAGTAAGGTTATTTGAGATCTAAGCTGCAGAGCTTAATCAGGTGATTGAAACATATGCAAAGGTTTTTTTGGCTACCAATTTTGTATTGTTTGGGATATTTTGGTTTTGTTAAGATTCTGTGATTGGGGTTGTTGGGAGTGATTGAGCCTGTTGATGCTAAATGGTGTCTTTTGGATGATTGTTTGCACAGTTCTAATGGACTTGGATTGAGAAATTAATGAAGGCTCACTAGCAAGGCTTTTATCCACATTCTCAATGTGATCATAAGATAAAAAAGGAATATCAAGGTCATAAAATGGTCACCATATCTGATATGAGTTATGATCATTTCAAGACAAAACATAAGTCCTTGAACATGAATCACCTCATTTTCCTTATGATCCTTCACATTCTTTTGGAATTCAAATATAATTCCAAGCAAAATTGTATGAGCAAAAGATATATAAGATTTATTTCAAAGGTGAAATTAAGATCTGACTAATTTATATTGGAAGGATGATAACAGCTTGACTTGGGTAATAAATTATGTTAATTGTTGAGCTTGAAATCAACACAAGTTACAACCAAATTCATCCTGAGTTTATCCTAGCTTATAATGTACTTCCGAACAACATCCCATAAGTTACCAACAGGTTATTCAAGAAATTGATATGAAAGCAATTGCATTCCAAAATTGAATGGAAGATAATATGAGCTTGCCCAATAAATTACTCTATCTATGATGTTGGATCAGCAGCCAGAGGCCCTCTTCACCACTGAATTGTGCAGCCAAGAATTGAACTCTGACCAGTCCCTTTGACATAGAATATTTCAGGTTTAGTTTCTATTGTGACTGCAACCTGAATCAGTATTTTCTTGAGAAACCTAATCAGCTCCCTCAAAAGTGTAAACAGGAAGAGTAACCACATCTGGAGAGAGGGGCTCAAGAGATGTTCCTGCATGCATGAAACTGTCTACAGTCATTCATGAAGAATAGAATCTGTACATTCAAGAAAAAAAAAGTAAATTCATACCTACTGGGATCAACCACCTCTACGGAGGAGAAAACTAAAACCTTGGAAAGCAGGTATGTCAGCCACAGAGGTGACATCACCATACCTGATATTCAATAAGTATCTGAAAGGTTTAATTTACTCTAGCCATAATTCTGTTCACTTTATTCTACCAGTTATCTCAGAAATAACACCTCAATAGCCTTCTTTTTCTTTTTCTTTTTCTTTTTCTTTTTCTTTTTCTTTTTCTTTTTCTTTTTCTTTTTCTTTTTCTT
>LAVV01004221.1:0-16894 GCA_001263375.1 Puccinia sorghi
CCAAATAGTTTCTGAAATGTTTCAGAAAAAGCATGATTTATGGCACTTCCCTGGAAGTTCCAGGAATGGCCCCCTGGTGTGTGATATGCTGATTGGAGATGCTATGTTGAATTTTATACAAGTTCCACATGTAAGATGGGTATAGCTGTAAGATGGGTATAGCATCTGGGACTGAGTTTTCTAAAATTGAAGCTTGTTTAGCTGCTCTGGTGGAGGTGCTAAGAGCAATTGCGATGGTTCCACTAAACCTCATGCAATGCTACTAATAGCAACACAACACAGCACATTGGGATGGCTAAAACCTCAATGTTTGCTAAAAGGTTTTAGCATTTTAAGCTCAACCTCACTATCTTTGGAGGTACTTGGTGATGATGCTAAACCCATCTTGAATACCCAAAACTGTGCGCATCCCCCTCCTCAAGCTAGATATAGCCATCCAGATATACCCCTTCTTCTGTGGAAAACACTCCTGATCAGCACAACAATGGTTTGTGGTGCCAACACTGGCTTGCTGAAAAAGATGCACAGCTTGCGCAGAGCTGGCTACATACATCAATGAATCCAATCTTCTCTTGTTCAGCTTCTTCATTGAGATTAAGGAGGAGTTGATTGTCATTTTGGAACTGGTTAATTTGAGAATGGCATGTCATTGTGCGGAGACCAATGTGTTGGAAATGAGACGTGCTAGTCTCTTCATCTTTTCTTTTCTGTGTTTCTATGACAGTTCTGTGTTTCTCTCTTTTCACATGTTTTCTTCTCTTCCTCAATTTTATTCATTCTGTTGTAATTTTAACTCTTCCTCTCATTGTTCCTTATTTTTTCTTAGAATCATTAACATTATAGTAATAAAAAAGAAGCCTCATGTGTGCTATTTAGTATCAGCACATGGATCCGCAGTATATGATTTAGCAGTGAGTTCCCTCTAGCTTCCTGGACTAGATCTGTGTGTGGTTATTATGGCCAGCGGTGGCAAATTATCTTGACTGAGTCTAGTTTTCAAACTCGGAAGTGAACTTGTTCAACTTGAAACCCCGGTTCAACTGGCAGTCCCGACCATCTTCGCAAGGGATGAACAACAGACCCGGCTTCTTTCACACTTGACCTATATAGAAAAGGGCCCGCCTGTCTGTGCCGCGAAGCACCACCACCTCACAGACCCTTGATGTGACATAAAAACACCCTGCACAAGTGCCCAGCTTTGACCCACATATTAAACATGCCATTACCACCACAAAAAAAAAAAAATGGTTGATGATCGGGGCGCCACATATTTTTTTTTCTTCTTTTAATAAAAAGTGGATAGAGAATTTTGTTCGGAGGGATGGAAGAATGCTCAAAACGAGAGAGAGAGAGAGGGGAATTGTTTGCGAGGGGGAAAGGGAAATAATTCTCAGAACTAGGAAGAGTCATGATCGGAGCCATAATCGGCCAGTCCGAGGAGAGGAGAAGGTTTGGAGGGTAATAATTTCTGGGCGTGAGAGGAGGCGGCGAGGGTGCGCAAACCCTGGATAGCCTCGGAGGAGAGGATGCCCTGTTGGAGGGGCAGAGGAGCAGTGAACGGTTGTGGCGGGGGGAGAAGAGCGGGCAACGGAGGCGAGTCATGTCGGGTGCGTTTGGCGTCGCGTGATGATGATGCATCATCATCATCATTCGCTGGGGTCCGCTTCACTGGCATATCAGACGCGTCCTCCTCCGCCTCCAGTCGGTCCAGCGCCTCCACAGCCTCGACCAGCTCCGGGTTCAACCTCGACGCGATCCGCTCGCTGCCCATCTTGACCAGCCTCGCATGTTCACTTCGCTTCGCCGCAGGATTCGGGTCCTCCGTCGCCCATCTAGAATCTCGTATTGTCATCAATTCTCAACCCCCCTCAATATTTCTGTTGCGCTGCATCCCCATACGCTCACCTCACATTCAACACTTCTTCATCCACCATACTCTGACACATCATGGCTTCCTTGGCAAACTGGGCATTCAGTTCCGAGACGTATGTGACAAAAGCGACGCCTCTGCCATGCAAAACGCGGACTAGAAATGCGGGGATTGCTTTTTTAGATCAAGTCGACTTGAATAAAATGGTAAAGCAAACAACACTGACTTCGTTCGATCTCACCCCACTCCTGGAAATGCGTCTCGACCAACTCCTCGGTCTTTTTATTAATTTCCCGGAGTCTGCCGATGTAAAGAGTGCGGTTCTGGCGGGAGAAGGAGCCCACCCCGCCCATGTCGTCGCGATAGTCCGAGTGTTTCTCCCGTCCAAACACGTCCAGGGAAGCGTCTGGGAGCGTCGATTGGGGCGGTGGCAGTCGATGTAAGAATGAGCATTCAGAACTGAATATGAAATCAGTCCTCTTTTTTTCCTAGGTTCAGCAGGACGGAAAAGGAAAACAAATCTCACCCATAAGGACAGCAGCCCCGGGCAAAATACAAGCAACAGTAGGCGTTGTTGCCACCATCAGCCCTGGTGTAACCGGCATCGGTGGCGATCCTACAGCGGGTCTTTGACTTTTCTTTCTGGGTAGAGGAGTCGAACCGATCGCCGCCGGCCCATTTATTATACCCTACAAGAAAAAAAAAAAATAGGGGAGTTCATGTGATCAACACTACATTTAAAAAGAGAGGGAGAGAGAGAGACGAGATGGCTCACAAACGTTGTACGTCTGTCCGTTCTGTTCTGGTTGTTTCTTGACCGCTGCGGCTTGCTCTAACGTCACCTGCTTCCGGGCCGGGCGTCTTTTCACCTTCTTGCGGATGGGCTGGTCGGGCGATGTTGGTTGAAGTTGACTCTGTTGATGTTCTGCCATAGTACAAGATCGTTGTGAGTTCTAGTTAGTGCTGGTCGGAGTAAGTCTTCTTCTAGCGACACCCCGGGGAGAGATTCGGAGAGACCCCCCGCCCGGCCCAGCTTCGGTGTGTCCCCGAGATATTCCCTCCTCTCAGCCAGGCCTACTCTCAGCCAAACAACACCCAACTGGAACACTCAAGAGACACTATGGCATCCGCACTGAAGAACCTCATCCCGCCCAAGATCGCATCGGCACAGGCACTGAGCAGCTCAGGCACCGCAGCGAGGATGCAACGGGTGGTCGAGTTTTACTCCAAGGTAGGCTTTCACATACCAGAACATAAAAAAAAAAAAAAAGAGAATCGAGAGATTTATCTATTTATATATCCGAATTTCCACTCCCTCATCATCCAGCTTCCCAAAGGCCCCGCCCCCAAGGCTTCACCCGGATTGAACCCCTTCGCTCGCTACAAGGCCAGATACATCGACGGCGATAACGCCAGTGGTACCCCCCTCTTCCATGCCATGCTCGGATTGTTCCTCGTCGGGTATATCTCCTCTTCTCTCTCTCTCTCTCTCTTCATCCTTTTTTTTTTTCGATTTTTTGTCATGTTGACCCCTCTCTTTCAATGCCATCGTCATAAACAGGTACACGATCGAATGTACGTTGTTTTATTTTCTCACAACTCAAGAAGACGCTTGACTAACACACCCCTCTTTCTTGTCTTGCATTTTTCAAATTCCCACTCGTTTTGGTTTTTTCGTATATTGCACACCATCGGAACCGAACCAACAACGACACACGTGCATACTAGACCACATGCATCTCAAGTTCCACAAGAATAACCACCATTGAGAGTCACCCTCCCCGCACTAGATCCCTGTCTCGTCTCTACTACGTTTGGTTGTGTGATTTGACGGAGAAAAACATAACTGTTGATTTGTGATTTGCGGGTCTCCGCTGCGTGCGATGGCAAGATGTGAGGGGGAGGGGCTGTTGTGCTGGTGCTTTCAGCCTCCCCATTGATGATGATGATCCCCCAGTCCGATCTGTGAAGCCCCGTTCGACACGCAAGACTCGTCAGCCAGCCCGTTTCGATCCGAGACACAACAGACAGAGTGGCTCGCTCATCGCCAGTCCGCCACCTCCCTTTCTCAAATCTTGAGGATTCCTACACCGAGCTGGAGGCGACGGAGGCAGGCGGCGGAAGGGTCCGGAAGAGTGAGCGTATACATATCCCCCCGGCCGTCCAGCCGCATGAGAGCCAGTGTGCATCAGATACATACATAAAAATGAGCAGTCGAGAGCCCGGCAGCTCTCGTGTGTCTTGCCGTAAAAATCTTGCTCATACCGAGAGACCTGGATCCATGCGCGCGAGCGATTCCCAGAGTGGTGTGTGCCGTCCTCTCTATCCTCAGATTCCTCGGCGCCTTTCTTTCTGGGCCGACGCAGTGAGCACAATATAAGCGAACAAGACCTCGGATGGCCGAGACCCGAGACCTCCCGCACACATACTAAAAAGCATGTTGGAGATGATTGGACGCCTTTGTTTGATGGGGTTTCAGAATTGAGAGCTCTACCATGTAGGACCGAGACCCTCTTCTCTCTCTGCGATAAGCCGGTCCCCCTCTCCCCCTGCTGTCTCTCACCCACACTTCGGTGCTTCTACCGCCCCCGCGAAGAACCCCACCGATAAAAAAAAAGATTATGGAAGGAATTTCCACGAAAATGTTAGGTGGTGAAACTATATCTTTTTGATCGAGAGCGCAAGAAAAAAAAAAAGAAGATCGTCTAGAACAAAAGCTTAGCGGATCAACAAAAGATGGTGGTGTGGAGTGCACATAACATTTTGCTGTATGAGTAAAGGAAAGAAGAGCTGCATCTGTGTAAAAAATAAAAAGGAGTTGGACGTGAAGAGAAGCATTGGTGGTGAGTTGGTGTGTATATCGCTTCATAATGTGTGTAGTAGTAAATGGAATTGTGCATATTTGGGGTGAGAAGATCGGCGACAGAAAAGAAAAAGAAAAAGAAAAACAAAGAAAAACAAGATTGTGTATAAGTGTCTTAAGGATTCCCCCGACCAATCAACGACGGACCCATACCTAACAGAAACAGACGGGGTTTCTTAAATTTTAAGTTTATTTTTTGAGCAAGAGGAGAGTAAGCAGAAATCATAGAAGCGAGGAGAGTAAGCAGAAAGTCTCTCATAGAAGCGATAAGATATATATAAATGGACACAAAAAGACAACAAAAGAGCCAGATAGCAAAAAAGAAAAGAAAGAATTAAAAGCCGAGGGGGCTGCTAAGCCTCAACGGCGAGGGGGACGTCAGTGGGCCCGGACGAGGGCAGTCCGCCAAAGACCTTAACGTTAATAGGGTGGCCAAGTCGGTCCGTGAGGACGGTGACACGTTGGTAGTGTTTAGGAGCGAGGAGGGTGGCGATGCGGTTCTCGACATAGTCGTTTCCCTGGAGGAGGGAGATGGAGCGGAGCAGGGCACTGAGCCAGCCGGCGGGTTGTCCCGCAAGACTGGCATGCCATTGGGCCGGCGCGGGCAGCACCCCATCGATGTCGTACGTGTGCACCAGTCTCTCCGGCCCTTCCGCCGCCGGCTTCACCCGGTATCTGATCCGTGCAGTCTCCAGCATCGCCGTTTTCTCCGACGAACTCATCCCTGACTCCCGACATAGATAGTCTTCCCGGGGCACCGCCTTCTCGTCATTCCCATACTCATCTGCTAGCAGCCGCGATACTATTCCACTCTCTATCCCTCGAAGGATCTCTTCCGCCGTCTCCTCCGTTGTCTTTGAGTGTCGCACCGCTACCGGTCCTTGCAAAATTGCTACCCGTTGGGGATCTTGATCTATCACCGCATCAATATCCTCTGCCTGCCATAAGGAATCCTTCTTAAACCCTAATAGAACAAAAGTGTTAACCTTTTCGTCAACAAAACATCTCGAGCAAACAAACCAAAAAAAAACCTACAAATTCCAAATTGGGCATCAAGAACGGGAATGAAGGGTACAGGTTTCTGGCCAGGTCTTTGACACAAAGCCAAAAAGTAAGCGATATCTTCCGAGGCCAAAATTTGGGTGCTGGCCTCGGGGTATCTAGCGAAGAATGTTTCCAGCTTGGGGAAGGGGTCGTCGAGCTCAGAGTACGATTGAATCTCCGAGACCTTGGCAGGTCCGTTAACGACTGAGAGTCGCTCTTCGATCCGTCGAAGCCCTGCGGGGAGGGAAATGCAGGATCAGTTTTTGTATCGAGACATTGTTTTTCTCTGACTGCTACCAACTGACAGTCTCCGACCAAGTTTCGCAAGGTGGGGTCAATCCAGCGGGATTGATGAGTGACATACATCAATCGAACAAGTCGATTAACAGTCTCTTTGTAGGTCATGTCTCCCAGCTCGGCAGGTTGTCCATCTTTCTCTGCAAACCAAGGTTTCTGGAAATCAGCGTTCAAGCGTTTAATCACATAGTCTTTGTGAGTCTCAAGCCATGCGGCCCGCTTGTCGCGCGGAAGAGCAAAGACAGTCCTAAGGAGGTAGCAAAGAATTTATTCAGCTCTCCCTCGCAGTCTAAACGACTCTGGCCGCTTTTTAGGGTTACACCAGAATAGGATGAAAGATGCAGCACATACACGTCAAATTCTTTCCATAACTTGATTCCTCGGGTAGCGATCTTGTGGATCGGTTCACCCAATTCAGAAGTCACGGTGATGATCCCTCCCGTCTCGCGTTGGTAGGTTCCTTCCCATTCCTCATCGGACACGCCAGCAGCCTGGACAATGAGCTCCTTGACTGACTGGCTTGTCGCAGCCTCCTTGGCGACCATCATACGACTGGCGAACAAAACCCCATCGAACGGCATCATCTCCACCCCGAACCGATCTCGTGACCACTGTCCTGTCAGGTAGGGATACACGTCTTCAGCACTCCCGAAACCGGAACCGACGACCAGGATCAGATTCGGCTGACTCCGAATCGAGGCATAGGTGGCGAGGATTGGCTGATGGAAATCTTCACAGCTGTGGTGCCCGCCGGCTCGCCCACCCGTCCATTGGCAGATCACCGGGAAATCCGGATTAAGAGCGGCGATATTGACAACTTGCCGAATCCCATCGACTGAGCCAGGCTTGAAGCTCACATGCTTGATGCCTGCATCCCTCAGTCCATCGATAATCTCCTTGGCCTTCTCGGTACTCGGAATTCCAGCCGCAACCACAAAACCTTCCATCGGGAGCCCCTCCTTACGCATCTGGAGCCATAGTGGGAACTGGAACGCCCACTGCTTTTGGTTAATGTACAACGCATTCAAAGTGAAGCCGAGGCCGGGTTTTTGAAGTTTGGCACGGATGGCGGAGATTTTGGAGCGCAACGCTTTTGCATTGTAGTGTCCACCGCCGGCTAGTTCAATGTGAAAGCCAGCGTTCATGACACTGCAGGTATGTAACTACATACTGTTAGCTGGAAGAAGACCCACAAACCAGGTAAAATGTGACATACGCGGCATTGAAGTCAGCCGGGACAGTGCAAGGTGTCATGCCAGCCACCATGAGCGGCGGCTTACTCAATAGTCGCGAGAATGGGGTGTCAATCTGCAAGCGACCATCCCTATCACAAGTGATGACAAATTAGCCACAAGGCTCCACGGAACTCAAAGAAAGGTGAGACAAACTTGGTTTTGACCAATCGAATCTTGTACTTTTCTGACCATCGTTGCTCTCTGATAATTTGCGTTGAGTCATAGACTTCGTTCATGATTTTGTTTCCCTGGCCCGAAGCAGGTAGACCTGCAAAAACTATCCGATGGCCTTTGCCCTCCGTGTTGCGGGCCACCAGAGAGCCGATACCCGACAATGTACCCAGACCGAAACTGTTCAGAAATTGCGTTAATTTTGGGGCGGTAGTAACTTTTGATATTGAATTGGCTACTTACTCGATAATGTGAGTAGTGTCCTCGGGGAAAGCACAAGCACGGGTCCACTTAATCGGACTGGTAAAGATCTGGTCGGCGAGAGCTTCGAGGAAACCTTTTGTTTCAGTCCTCATGTCATCACCGGTCTCAGTGTTAAAGACGGGACAGCCCAACGTGGCCTTATGGGCTTCCCACCAAGCTTGTTCATCTTCCCCAATCCCGCCCTCGGCGACCGGTCGCATCATCCGTGAGGTACATCCTTTGAGATGATGAGAGTGATAGGGAACCCCGATAGGAAGAAACCGCATGGAAAAGACGGGAAGACGTTTACTGAACGGGACCTTTTTTTTAAAAAAAAAATGTTGGTTAATCTTCCGCTGAAATATAGCTTATAAGAATAAGTAATCTCACTTTGGACTGATCGAGACCCGGCTCTGCTTTGGATTTTCGCAAGGCAGATACCAAACCAACCAACGCTCGGGGATGACCAGTGACTACGAAAGCTTTGGAGCCGTTAAAAAGGGACACCTGAGCAACCGGTTCGGTGGCAGGTTTATCTTCAGTGAGATGGCTAGCAATAGAGTCAATGCACTTTTGAAGGTGATCCAAGGAGAGACCGGTGACAGCCAACATGGGGGTGGGAACGCCTTCGTTTTCGGCGGTGATACCGGTCAACTTGGGAGGAAGGGAGGTTTGGGGAAAGGCGACGGAGCCCTGGAAGCCGATGTGGAAGAGTGCGGTGATCGCATGAAGGGCAGATTGGTGGAATTCTGACCAGGTGTCCTTGTTCGATGGAAGTTGGCCAGCGATCAAAGCGGCTACCACAACCCCTTGGGAATGGCCAGTGACGCCGCCCAAGAGCTGAGAGGAAAGCTGGTTGGGTGATAATCCTTGGGCACCGCCGAGGGTGATGTAATGCGCAATTTGGACGAGGCCGATGAGAGGCAGGGAGATAGCACAACTTGCCAAGTATGGTGTTGGGGGTCTCGATGAAGGCTTAGTCAACCACTACAACACGCAAACAAAGAACAGTTGACATGCATGATAGGATCAAACTATGGAGGGGAAGAGAAATAAATGACCTACCTTCAGAATTTTGATTCCGTGATGTTTGTATAAGGAGCTAGCTTGAGCATGGTCTGACGAAGAGAGGGATTGGAGATGGTGATCGGCAGATTCTAGGAATGGGTGGAGAATAGGGGAGTATAGGGCGTGAAGATTCTGTGACAGACAGGGGACGGATGATCAGGAAGCAGGCAGTAAATACCAAAAAAGTGGCAAACGTCTCCGGAAGATGTCAAGGGGAATCTTCAGAGGAGCTCTGAGAAAGAACTTACCACTAGTTCCTGCCAATACGTCTCATTGACACCCTGGCCACCAAACACGCCCACAAGTTTTTTCTGAGGTTCGTCGTGTTTCCACAATCTGCCGACTGGGGGAGAAGGGAGGTCGGGAGTGGTGTCTGAGATGGCATGACGGGCGAGGTAGTACGCCTTGATGACCAACCGACGAGCCTCCTCAGAAGAGGTTTGCCGGAAGGCAGCAGAGTGGAGGTCGATGCAGCTATTCTCAAGAATTTCCGAGTGAAAGTGATTGAGGGTGGCTTGGATGAGATCTCGATCGCTGGGCCGGTTTGACAGGAACTGGAGGTAATGAGCCAGGAGGATCAAGTTAGCTTCCAGGGTCCGTTGGTGTTGAGCCTGGGCGGACTTCTGGGCACTATCGGCTTGGTCGATTTCATCGGCTTCCTCCTCGTCCTCCGATTCTTCACCCAACTGGGAGTTGAGCTGCAGCAGGGGCGAATCGGCTAGTTGATCGAGCCAGCGTAAGAAATCGTCTCGCGCGATCTCAACCTGGGCCAGTAGTGTCTCCGAGGCGGGTACCGGGAAGGAGACTCGTGCTCCCGATGGTGTGTGTGACAGGACGAGTGGACGAGTGGGGCTAGTCATCGTGCAAGCAAGCTATAAAATGGGGGAACAAAAGCAATTGTCAATTCAATAAAAAAGAAATCCTGTTTGGAGCTGGTGAATCACGACTGACAGAATGTCGAAAAGACTCTGTCTGTTTGTGAGAGGATGGAAGTGGATGATAATTTCGTCTCGGCTGGGTATCTAAGGTATATTTTGTGGATGTTGTGATGTCCGCCCTCTTTTTTTGTTTTTTCGCTTATCTTTTTTTTCAGGGATGGGATATGAGTTTATTTGGTGTGTTGGGACGGAGAGTTTGATAGAGATGAAGATGGTGATAGTCTTTAAGCGAGATCTTCCAGTTCAGCTGATAGGAGATCGTCAGACGATGAACGGCAAAGGGTCTTTTCGTTCCGGTCAAGAAGGTGGTTTTGGTTGGGTTCAACCGATTCTTCTTTTTTTTTTTTTTGGTTCGAGGCGATGGACACAGCCTGCTTACGTAATGCCCAGCGCACTCCCCCATGACTGACTAGGCGAGGAAAAGATGTTGTTGAGCAAACGCACCCCAACGAACCCTTGCGTAAAATGAATATAGGAGACTCACGCTTTCGCCAGATAGACCCTGTGGGGCCGGAGATGCATTCGCCCAGGCGATCCACACACTCCGAAGCGATGCGGCAAGCTGGAACAATCTGTAAAAACAATGAGAAAAAACGAAACTTTGAAACAGTCCATCCAGCTCATTAAAACCTTCACCCTGTGAATCATCGAGTCCTTTGGGGTTACATTTTGAAACCTGACCTAGGGTTTCCACGGATAGTTTCCGTTGCCTGGGGTTTCATCTATTCAAGTAAATTCATTTGCAGTCTGCAATGAGTAAGATCCCAACCGCACCTTGCAAGTGCAACCCACTAGAAGCTCGCAAGACCATGGCATGCTACTTGATGGCCAAAGGCCGGAACGTGAGGCAGGTTCAGCCCAGCTGCACCTCCGGTCAAGGATGGGTCATGCAGCACCTAGGGGCAAGACATCCTCGGAAACATGGGCAAATGGCCTCCGCGTCTCCACATCCGACAGCAACAAGACCCTGTCCCCCATTTTTTTTCCCAGCCTCAGATCCAAACGTCAAAAAGGCAGTGGCATCCTCTAGCACAGGACCATATCTAATATCTTTGGTCACCCACTAAAACTACAAGAAACGGTAACTATATACCAGTACTCTGCAGCCACATTGGGACATATACCAGCAGTCTCCATGCAAGGCCTGGCTAAAAAAAGCATTTCAAGCTGGCCGGGGGCGACATTCGTTTGGTTAAGAGAGTATTGGCTGAGAAAAATGTAACATACTGCTAGCAGCCCTGTTTGAGACAGGAAGATTTTTGAAGCCTCTCCTTGAATCTCTGTGAGGCAAACTTGCTTTACTTGCAGCAGTTCGCATAAGATGGTGCAAAGACCCCTTGAGTGAATTTTGCATGTCAACTAGTTGATCGAGGTTGAGATTTTTTCTATCTTGAAGTACCGTATGTTGCTGGAGGAGCAATACAAAATGAGCACTAATAACCTTGAGAGAATGAAATCTTGGGCCCCATTGGGGAGCAGATCTTATAAGTGCCTGATCTATATACCTGCGCCGCCTCACTGATGCCCACATTATATACCCAAGCAATCAATACTATCCACAATAAGTAATTGCCAAAGTGACAACTGATCATGTTATTTGACTGCAAGTAAGGGAAAGTCACAAGTATGTTATTCAAAGTTGATGCTTCAAATCATGAAATGTTCTTCATATTGGAACAGTTTGAAACTTTGGCAGGGTATTTTCAAAAAGGTTCTATGTATTGTGAGAAGTCCCTGCAAAAAAAATGAATATGAAAGCTGCTTATGATTCTGAGTCCACATTTGGAATAAAATAAATAATAGACACATGCAATGCCTGATACCCTATTATGTATAATGGATGCAATGGAAATAAATGATGATGAAGATGATCATGACATCAAGATTGACCAGTGAGATGAGACACACAATACCAGCAATAAATCAAGATTATTGCTACAAAGGAAATTTATCATTAAAAACCATCCTTTTATTTGTGTTCCTCATTTGACATTATGATTGCCAATCCTCATCCTCTTTCAATAAAGCAAGGAAATTCCTAATTGTTTTCTGAAAAGTAACCACCATTTTGAAGAAATTTAGCCACTTCTAAACAAGCCTCCCTAAGTATCTCCATGCCCAATGGTGTTGAAAATTCAAAGAAAATTTCTTGGTATTCTGCATTCTTCATAAAATCATGAGCCCTTGTCAAAACAGCCCACCCCACTGAATGAAAGTCTCCCATCATCCTGTTTAAATTGGCTTGGCTTAATTCACAACCATCATTCAAACATTTCAAGCTTTAAATTAAGGTTTTACAGACACCTGAGCACTTTCCCTCTACCATATGAACAATTCTCAAGTTCCCT
The DNA here is from genome assembly GCA_001263375.1 of Puccinia sorghi. Classification (NCBI taxonomy): domain Eukaryota; kingdom Fungi; phylum Basidiomycota; class Pucciniomycetes; order Pucciniales; family Pucciniaceae; genus Puccinia; species Puccinia sorghi. The sequence goes on from LAVV01004221.1 coordinate 12,078, forward strand.
CTACAATATGAACAATTCGAAATTATTCCATGTCCTTCAACTTCTCCATGGACCACTTTATAGGAAATGCAGCAGCACGGTGGCTCAGCATTTGGGACAGTACCCAGATTAATTTTAGATTGTGTTTCTGCTTTTCACTCAAGGATTTACCATAACTGTTGGTGTATAATGCATTATTACCCATCAATCACAGGCTTTCAACCTCCAAATGGGTGTTTCATGGATACAAGTAGCATTCATTGAACCACCCACAGTCACTCATCTCCAAGTGTCCTTAGTACAGTGGTTAGTATAGCTGAAATAGAAATAAGATTTGGGCTTGATTGCCAGAGTAAACATATTATTTCCAGAGTTTAAAACCAGCTGAGGAAATTTTCAGGAGTTACTGAGCACGTTTGAAGAACAAAGGTTTTTTTTCTTTGAGAATATCTATCCTTTGATTAGTGGTGAAATTCAATGCCTTTTTTTAGAATAAATAAAACAGAGGGCAGTCATTAGGGAATATGCGGGGTGTCAGACTTAGAGACAGCAAGCATCTCCAAAAGGCTTCAATTTGAAATAAATAGATTTATTTCATTGTTATTTTTTCTTTCTCTGAAGAGAGTTTTTGTTTCATTTTATTATTAAAAATAATTTATATGATCCTGCAATACACTCTTTCATTGAATTCTCCCAATTCTTCTACCCATGTACAACACATGAGGTGTGGAGTACTTGTGTTGTATTACTGTTATATTCAAGGTTGAAAATAGAATCACTTTCTAGCTCAAGGTTCAAATTGATCAAATATTCAATCTGAAGCCCACCAAATGCCGAAATAAAACCAAGTGAAAAATTTCATTCCTCAGAACAGAAACAACAAAACCACCCAGATTACCAAAGGACCTCAAGGACCCACACTCATAATTCACTCACTACTCAGTGTGATTTTCACTTCAGCAAGTCTTCTCCTCTCGTCATCTCAGTATTCTCTTTGCTTCCATTATATATGGTTGATTTTTTTAACCCACACTAATCACATGTTTCTCTCCATTTATCTCTTTCTCTTGTTTTTATGTGGTTTTTCTACATCAAATAAACCACATAGGTTTCCATCTAAATAGCCTTGGACATGAGTTTTTGCCTTTGTGTTTTCTTAAATGACACAGTTTAAACCCCTCTTCCCCCAGCTGGAATCTTGTCACCATAATTTACGGCCGTAAATTATGATGACAAGGCAGACTTACAGCCCTCAGCACAACGGTCAGTACAGAATCACAACATGCTTTACATAATCAAACTTATTTCTTCACTTGGATATTCCTCAAAGCACTGTGATTGCATCATTGCCAAGGGCTTTTTTTATCTTGATGGAGGGTTTGATATGCTTTCAACATGAGATCAAGCCAAGTTGAAACCAAGTTACAAAACAGTTGTAGTTGAATTGCAAAGGATATCAACTGAACTTAGGACCAATTTCACACAACTTACAACCAACACACAACAGGTATCAGCTCAAAATATGACCAAGTTAATAGAAAGCACTTGCATGTGAGTGCCATGGAAACATCCCTGGTGCATGTTGGTCCAGCCAACACAAAAATGATACTTTTTCTTGCAGCTATTATTGGAAGAGCATAGAGTTCAGCCAAGCTGAAGTGGGTTCTGATCAACACCACACAGCAAGATTCTCGGTAACACTGTATGTAATAGGATCCTGCTTATGGAGTTGGACTTCAGTGGAACTTCATCAATAAAATTCTTTAATACTCCGTCTGATGAGAGGTTGGGCATACTTGGTAGTAAAATCTTGAAATGAGGCTGAGTCTGGCTGAGGCTTGAGCAGACCTCCTCCGCGAAGTACACACGCTGGATGAAACTTGGAACAACATAAGTTTTTACCATGGAAGTTGGGTTGGTGGGATGTTTGGTCGCCCGTACTCCATCGGGCGTCTGGCTGGCAAAGATTACCCCGGAAGGCACACAGCGGAGAGATGCATATCAGAACACATGACTTGACTCCTGTCGCGATACAATGGTGTGCGGAGGGGAGGACCACGAGAAGTGCGAGTCAGATTACTAAAACTCTGACTCGTCCTGACGGGCCCGATGAAACATGTCCCGGGCTGTATAAGTTCGGCTATATCTCCTGAAGGGTTGCCATCAAGATCTTCGAATTGTTCCGTTGGATGACGAAATCACTTCGACAAAATTCCTGAGAGTCTGTAGAGCGGTGTTTCACGTTGATTGCCCATGGGGAGAACTCATAAATGATAGCCTGTCCTCCGTACCGTCGCCTACCAACGAGCATCTCAACTGTTGCATTCTCCCCAGCTCATTCTCCAGGTCCTTTGACTCATTTATAGCCAAGAGCACCGTATATTGCCATTGCAAGCTGCGCCTGCATTGATCCTCCCTTTTACAAACCGCGAAACCAACTTGAATTTCTCGTGCGGGTCACGAAAGTTTCGGAATAAAATTTCCTGCCTTTTGCACGACGAGTTGACCTCTGGCCTTACTCTAGCAGAAATCTTGTTATACTGGTCTCAAAAAAAATGTCCCGCAGTCGAATTTTGCGTTCTCATTCATCCGACGACATCCTGTACCCCAATCTCAACTACTCCTCTTCCTTAGCATACGATAACTATCTCCATCCAAGCTCATTTGACTATTCAGACCCGCTCGACTACGGCCAGGGTGGTAAGTTTTTTTAGGCAGAGTTATTTCATTCACCTGTCCGTGTTCTGATATACTTGACTTGTTCCTCCTAAAAAATACAGGGTATGAGTCGAGGAATCATAGGGATCTCTTACAATCCTGTAGATCGAATGACGTGGTAGGTTTGACTTCTTCGTGATCGGCCCCTTAATTATCATGATCGCACCAAACTCATTTTGCAACTTGAAATATATCACCGTAGGTTACAAATCATTACCAGCGCCAACCTGTCAAGGAGCGCCGTGTAAGATGGGACCTTCCCGAGGTTGATACCACTCATGATAGGCTTTCAAGAACCATAGAAAGAAGCTATAGGATCCACGGGGCTAACTCTTATCAGAACTCGAACCAGTCGTGCCTAATTCGTTGAGTATTCTTCGAAAATTCATCGTAATAAATATGCGGAGGCTGATTCAGCCCAACAGATGACCGTAGGAATCATGAAAGCATGGCAAGATATGACTTTGATAATAGTTCATACAACTCGAGGACCAAGACTTCAAGCTTGTATGGAATCCGTCCCTCGACTAGGGATCTTTCCTCGAAGTACCATTCGAGTCTGTATGACGCACAGGAGCCCAAATTTCCCAGATCAGACTATATCTCACCTTCATATGGTGGACGGAGTGAGTAAAACGTAGTGCAATATATTGTGTGGAGGATGATCATGAGGCTTAAGGCGGAAAAATTATCCAGTGATGCCTCACAGGTACCCAAGCTTGAGCAGCCTTAAGAGCCCATTCACCCACATGGGATATTACTCCTCCGGTGGAACCGACTACGGCGCAGCTAACTCGCTACTCACTTCACAATTGAACTTGCGGACGCCTAAAATGCGTAGATCGATCATCGGCTTGAATCGATGGAGCTTGTTTAATTGAAAAAAGTGAATGAAAAGTTGTCACTTTTCAAGGGGGGATTGTATCTTCTCCGAAGTACTTGCTGTTATTTTGCAGACCTATCACCCAGAGTGGATTGGATCTTTGATCGATACCTAGTTTACACGCCTGTGAAGCATTGTCTGAATTCTTTACCCCACAATGAAGGGATTTTGTACAATGGTGCTTGATTTATACATGTGTTGTACAATAGTGCCAGATTTCTACCTTTTTTTATGGCATAGTGGTTCAGTTTCAACGCCACATTGAATGAGTTGATAGTTCAGAAAATCAAATTTATTAGTCTGTATCCCAGATTTTAGTGGAGAGCTGATGTATTGGTATGGTTTCCAGTAGGAGTGGGCTGGAGGAGACTAATGTAGTCTCCTCCGGCTGGCTGAGCCGCAGCCAAGCACAGCCTATGACCTAGGTCACAACCACCCCCTTGGAAAGGCTCAAAGACTTCTTCCAGGGTGGCCCAAACTACAGGCAATAAAGAGAGATGGGTGAAACCAGGAACAAGAAGGAAAATAAGACAGAAAAGTGGAGGACAAATAAGAGAAGAGTGAAGATTGATTAGACAAGGGAGAAAAGTGTGGACCTGTTAAGAGTGGCTAGTATTCATATTCAAAGCTTTCCTGGTAATCAAAACAATCAAATCCTCCGCCAACATCAAAATGATCTACCCCATTTTCCGCATAGTCGAAGTCATTGAATCCATTGTCACCACCACCGTCCCAATTATCATGGCTGCCATCTTCATGTTTGAAGTCATCCAAGCCACTTCTTTCTTCAAATCTAGCAACACCACCACCATTATTTTCCAAGTTGCAAACCTTGGTACCTCCATCTTCCAGCCCATTCAAAACACCTCAATAATCCAGTTAACTATTTACCTGGTTATCTTCAAAGTTCTTTTTACTTTTTTTTATTATCTTTGGTAGTAGTTTTGTAGTAATCAATTTGATATTCTTGTTCTGCTGGTTCAGGAAGGTTGTGACTAATTACAGTAGTGTCTATGGATTGAGAGTTGTTGTAATGTTGAGCCAAGTTGGAAAAGATCTATTGTCAAAAATAGTCAATTTGGGTTGCATTGTTGACATGGCAGAGACGGTCAAACTCATCTGGTGTGGTAAGTCCAAAGGACCAGTACCCACAGAAGGACCTCAAGATGGGACAAAAACAGAAATATTAATTCAGAATCAGATTCAGCGCTCAAAACAACCCTAGGTCACTCCCTTA
>LAVV01004232.1:6349-19196 GCA_001263375.1 Puccinia sorghi
AGAGGAGATATTATCAATATAAGAATGATCCTTATACCATTTACCTCTTTCCTTGGTGTGTTGATAGAGTTCGTTCCGCACGGCAAGATGTTCATGTTGTCCACGTCCTAGACAATAGGAAACTACTCGGAAGCCACAGTGTCCATCAGATTCAACGTCTAGCACTTGTGAGATGTAGGGCTGAAGGATTTCTGGGAGGAGGAGAAGATATTCTGGATCATGAGGTGGTGGTTTTTGATGGGGCGTTCTGACTGCTCGAATAGGGAAAAACCTCTTCTTTGGTGCTTCTTCTTCCTTTTTTGTCTTTTTCTTATGAGGAGCATCTTCTTCAAATTTTGCCTTCTTCTTCTTGGGATGTAGGAGCAGGAGTGCTGCATCTATCTATAATCTATCTACCTACACATAGATCAGATATCTAGAGTCAGCAGAAACTTGCTTTTCAGAGTCATTCACACTACAACTCAAGGCAGAACATTCATAATCTTTTTCTGGGTTGCATCATCAAGCAAGGGATGGTGGAAGGGAGGGTTTGTTGGAGCAGTTGAATCACATACTCACAGTTTTTTTATTCAAGCCATCTGTATTGAAACCAGAGAGTGCATGAGACCAACAGAGAAAAAGCACTCAGTCCTTCATGATTTTCTTTACACCACTGATACACATCCTATGAAAGAGGCTCTCCTCTCACCTGTACTCCCTCAATAAAAACTGGATCAATCATCCCCTCCTCCAATTAGTTGTAGGGGGAACACCCAGTACAAGTCATTAAATATTATTTTGTTGTTGTTTCAGCCCCATATTTAAGAATTGTATAAGTAAAATTCAAAAAAGTACATCAAAGACACTGGCAGAGTGTTATGGTTGTTTAGGGAGAGAAAGATAGGTTCTGGTTTTCTGGGGTTCTAGGATTCTGGAGTTCTGTATCCTATGTGGTTGATTGAAGGATGAGGGGAAGGTCTGGATCCCTAACCCTGCAGACTATAAGTATGAGGTACGTGACATGTACATGATAGGCTTTATACATATGAGAGTTCACTTGACTGCTCATAACACAGAGCAACAGTGGGCCACTACACTCCAGGGCCAAAAAGGCGTAGTCTAGCGGTTTTTTTTTGCCACCAATACTGTAGTGTTGGCGGCACTACAGGGCCACTAAAGCCCTGTTAGTGGCTATTTCCCGCTACAAAGAGGTATAGCATAGAGTAATGAGGCCTTTTTTTGGTGTTGTTCCATTAGTGTTAGCGCAAACCACTAACAGCTAGGACAAAATCCATTAGCTAGTGGCTTGACACTGTGCTAACACTATTGCTAGCCCAGCAAGAAAATTAACAATTCATTTTCCAGACATTTGGCAAGACAGATCAACTTGGGCAGAATTTTAACCAGCAACCTTAGCTAGAAGCTAAGACCTATACTAGAAAAGCTGCATTTACCAACTAGGCTCCCAAGTCTGCACCTCATGATGTGTTGATTTTTGAAAGTATAGCTTGATCTAATTTTGATACATAAGCTCACAGAATCAAGTTTCACACAGGCCAATATATTGTTAAGACACTATGGGTTACAAGATTTTCACACTAAGCGGGCCCAGTGTTTCACAGAGTGATTACTCCCAGATTTGAGCTCCATACATTGCAAAAAAACTTGCTCAACTGCCTGCAGTTGACATGAAGAAAGTCCCAGGAAGCTTCTGTTGATACTCCAACCATGCTCCAAAATTGATTCAACCAAGCTTTGATGCACAGTGACTGTGCCAAAAATTCTACATAGGACAACATGTGGAGTTTGGATGGAAGCTTGGCTGGAGCATGCTGCATGTCAATTGCATGCAGTTGATCAAGTTTTTTTTTTGCAGTGTGTATTATATCTGTTTTTTTCCCTGAGCTATATCATATTCTCATAAACAAGAATTCCATATTTGAACACATGGATGGAAATAAAAAATGCTCATGATAGTGTTTCTGGTGATAGATGAAGTTTTTAGAATAGGTACATTTTATGGATATATTCTCAACCTCTTCTCAATGAATTGGTCTGGAATAATTTTTTTTATAGGTGGAATTTAATTCATCAGCTCTTTTTACATGTGGAAGGCACATGGTTCTGGTTTTTCCACTCAAAGTCCGCTACAACCCACATCATCCCGTGATATGATACAAAAAATGTGATATTCAGTTTTACAAGAAGGTAAAGAGAGTCTAATTTTGAACATTTCTCAATATAAAAGCTCATCAATCCCCTCACAGAAATGGTTTTGCATTTCATTGATTTGACTCAACAAGCATCAAGAAAAAAACCCTGTTTGCCAACCACTTTTTAAAAATTTCATTCAGCCATGATATAGGAGCAAATCTCAATGAGATAGTAAAAGAATCTCAGTTCAAAATTTCCCTTACTCACTCCAGCTCAAAATTCTCTACATGATTATCCCATCACTTCTATATTACTATGCCTCTGAAAGTCAAGTAGACCTTTATAATTCCCTGATTTGGTCTGTTCCTGAATTCCAAAATCCAGAATTATCAATAGAGACACAATTCAGATAAGGATAACACTGCGTTTGGTATAATAGTTTCACATGTTGCTTCCAACTGTCAACTCACATAATTTTACTGTGATTGCAATTTGGGAAGGGGACTTGATTTTTTTTTTCTAGGACAAAGTTGCTTTCATTTGATTCACGCTCTTCTGCCAGAGTGTACCTGTTGAAGACCTCATTAAATTGGGAATAAAATCAGGTTTGGTCGTGTCAGAAAGTTAAAAGCCTTCCAAAATGTCTTGTACAGCATTCCCTGCCCAGTTTGTGTGATGGCAATTGATCCTTATCAAATTTCAAGGTGATTAGCAGCTCATTGGATTTAATGAACTCATTGACCAAGATGCACAGATTCACTTCTGCTACCAAGTACCTCATTAATTTTCTTTTTCTAACCTTTTTTGTTTCTCCATCTCTCTTGATCTCAATATCCATTGGATGGATTGATAAGACCTGAAGACAATCACACGCTTCAAAACGCTCATTGAAAGGCTCTTGGTGGAACAGAAACCAACAAATTTGAAGCAAGCCATCATTTGAGATGTGCCAAAGTGGGAAATCCTGAAACTCTTGCATTCCAAATAGCAACTGGGCTTGCAATCTTTCAATTTGGGCCCGTGTCACCATAGCCAGGGATCACAGAACGGTGCCCATGAGCACTATGGGTTTTTGTGCTTGGGATCAATCATCCTATAATTGATTCACCTTTGATCCATTAATTGGTGGAACAAACTTAATGCTGTGTGGGGAAAGAATCAGTTGGCCCAGCCCATCCCTCACTTATCAAGGTTGGTCGTGTAAATGTAAGTGCATACATTTGCATGATCCACCTGCCAGCTACTATGTATACTGGCACATTGTTTTTATTTTGTGTAAAGTGCCGCTGGGCACACACCCAAGGCCAGCTTGGCACAGTGCTATCCTGGCTTGGGTGTGTGCCCAGCGGGCTTGTGTGACCAGCCTGGGCTCGCATCAGATCTTGGCACACAGCCAAGTCCCACTTGGCCCAAACCAACCTCTTGGCCAATCTCAGCACCAGCAGAACTCTGCTGCCACAATACTCAATTGAGGTAAGTTTTCTTATTCTTTTTATTTTTTGAATGTTTTGAATTTTTCAATATATCCTATTTCATCTAGATGGACAATTCTCATACTTCAGTCATGGAAAATGTTGATCTTGAGATTGAGACAAATCGTGAGAAACACACCGACTTCCTGGAACAAGCCCCAATTGATCGAGCTTCAAGCCAACTTTGTTCACTGTTGTGGCTTGGATCTCAAGAGGACTGTTGTTTTTGTTGATGAGGCAGGCTTTGACCTGCACTCTGGCCGGGCTTTTGGTTATGCACCTCAAGGTAATGATATATCAAGTTATTAATGCAGTAATAAAAGTCTGATTTGATTTCTTTTGACTAGGTGAACCTGCTGTCTTGAGCCTTGTGCCTAAGGCCAGACAGGTGACACTTATAGGAGCTTTGTCCAAAGAGGGTTTTGTCTACCATGAGCTCTTGAATGCCAAAAATACCATGGCAAAAGGGGTAGGGGCAGATCAATTCTGCCTCTTTCTTGGTAGTCTTGGTTCTCGGTTGCCGGAAAATTCCATCATCATCATGGACAACACACCTATCCATCAAGGTGATCGGTTTAACAAAGTCAAAGCTTCCTTGAACACCTCAAAATCAATCTCTATCGAATTTCTTCCCCCTTACTCTCCCTTTCTCAATCCCATCGAGTACTCGTTCCATTCCATCAAAGCTTATGTCCGATCAAAAGCAGCCTCCAAACCGAGCCGCACTTAAAAGATGCAGTCAATGAGGCAATCACACCTCAAAAGTCAAAAAGCTTTTTCACTCATTGTCGCCGACCGCCCCTGCAGTGAGATGCAAGAGATTACCGGGCCACTCCTGACTTCCCCTCCGGAATGAACTTTTCCTATTGTTTCTCAGCTCCCTCATCTCTTTGCTGCATTAACAACATTAGTATCTACCTCCACTACATATTGTAGCTTAAATATCAAGTCGATAATAATTTTGAAAGTGTTACAGCCAAACGACACCAGCCATGGCCACTGGCTTGGCTTCGGCCAAGCCAAGCTTGTCNGTTTCTTGGGTGTAGCAGTGGAGTTATTGTTATGTTATAAACTGGTTACAGCATGGCAATCTGCACACATTTCCTCCCTTTTTGGGGTGGTGAATAAACCATGGCCTTTAATTCAAACTCCATTTGATTGATAATCAGGGTAAAACCTTTCTTCTGGATTGCCTTTTCTGAAGGGAAAACCAATTCTTCCAAATTTTTCTCCAAGCCCCACTGTTAGAAATTTCTGTGTTATGAGTGAAAATGGTAGAAGCTACATCCCTGAGGTTATGTGAAAGGCCAAGATAGAATACAAAATTAATCAATAAAATTCTGAATAAGTGAAACAGTTCACTGGAATCTTAAGAAATTGAAGTTTTGGATTGTAACCAAGTCCCCGTCCATCTGTTGGAGGAAGCCAAAAAGACCTTCTTCAGTGAGACCAGTTTGATGTAAAATAGATTAAAAAATATGGGCAATCCTCTGCAGAATTAGCTGAGCCATCAATCTATATAAGAACGATAAGTTCAGGTTTCTTCTGATTGATAATTTACACAGAGGGTGGATGAATTGGTATTGCATTTCTCTTGTCACTAGGGATAGGGAGTTAGTCAACTAGAAGCTTGGAAATTTGGGAATTTATCACTTTGATCTCTATTTCTTCCTCAGAAAGTTTAGTCAAAAATATGTGTGACTTGATATCAAAATCTTGAAATGTCTGAAAGCCTTTGGGGAATTTTATAAAACAAGAATCTGGGAAGTCAGAAGAGCCAAGTAGGTCATCATCAGGTAAGAGGATGTACACAGATCTGGGACAATTTTTTAGCCGGTTCTGAGTGAATGCCTTCATTGCACAGATAGTTGAAGCAATCAGAAATTCAATTAAGCAATGGAAAAAGATTAGTAATTGAAATGGACCCCAATTCACTGAACATATGGAACATGAATACCCTTTGGGAGTAGCAAAGTTGGTGCTTGGATTTACTCATGGAAAGAGAGTAGCTAATACCAGCCCATTTTTCTGTCAAGAGAGGAAAATATTTGAAGATGATGCTTTCATTGGTATGTTCATTGCCAGAGGTTTCATCATCCATTGTTTTAGGATCCTTATGGTGAGACTCAAGAGCACCCCTAATAGTAAGATCATTTGAAAAAGAGGAAAGACATTTCCTGTCTGATCAGGATTGCACTGTGCATCTAAACCTCTTCATTTGGGAAGACAGAGTTATCATAAGTTTCTGAGATTTGGAAGCAGCCCCTGGGAGAGATTTCTCTAGGTGAAACTTGAGAGGAAATTATGGCAATTGCCTGCGCAAGGAAAAAGGGAAAGGCTCAGTTCAGAATTTGCTGTCAAGTCAGGTAACAGGAAACAACCAAGGATCAAGAAAATCCTGAAGAAAAAATAGTGACCATGCCACAAACCCAAACACAGTTTTAGTTATTTTGTTCCTCATGATACAATAAAGTTCAATGTTTGAATCTAATACAGATTCTTGCGCCCAAAAACAATATAGGAAGGCCAGCTATCAGTTTTTAGACATAACAAAATTCCACATGAATCTCTTTGGGGTCATGACTGTTTAAATTGATTGCAATAAATGTAACATATTAAGTTTGTATTTATCAGAAAATTTCCTTTCCATTTTGGGTGGGTTCAGGAGAAAATAAAAGAAATGTCTCTAGGAAAAGGGATCCATAATACTATATGTATAAGAAGTCCATCAGAAAAATGTGGAAGGGGAAAAATAAAAAGGCACCCAAGTTGCAACACTTTAACCAGAGGTTCCAAGTGTTTCACCAAGATGGTTTGCCTACATGAGCTGCCAGGAATTTTTCTTTACGGATATGGATGAAATTTCCTTATTTTTCCTCAAGCATCTGTTCTCATTATAACAATCTGGGATGATTATTTCTATTTCAAGATCTACATAACTTGTTTTCATTGTATAAGATGTAGTGTCATGTTTTACTATGAAGTTTGAGAGGTTCTTCTGAATTATTAAGATTTTGGAATGTAAAGTATTACAAGTGGAGCCTCTGAGCTCAGATTCAGACAAAATGAAACTTCAAACATGTTTTCAAGGAAAAACCTGGGGATGGCTGGGAAATTCCACAGACCAAAAAAAGGGATGAATCCATATTTCTTAATTGCTCCATTAGGCAGTTTAATTCGGTTTCAAGAAGAGGGAGATAAAAGGCCGTGAAATTTTCACAGCCAAAAGTTGGGAAATTCTCAGACCAGAAATTTGACTTAAGCCAGAAGACCCTTAAAAGTTTTGATGGCTAGGACTAGAAAAACCAGACTGAAAGAATAATAAAGATTATACAATACATAGGAGAAAATAGAGAAATGGCAAATCATGATGAGAAGAATATTTACTGCAAAGATATTTAAGAAATATAAGAAGACAATTGATATAGAGTTAAGAGAATAGAAGAACAAAGAAGAATGAAGAATAAAAGAATAATCATCAAGATGATTAAGAAGAAAAAAAGAAGGAAAAGGTCCATAAGTGTTTGATGGTGAATTTCTCACCAAGTTGATGTAGATGCCTTTTTGGTGTTGAACAGTAGGATTGACAATGTCAATAGCGATTAGTGATTGAAGATGTCTTTGAGGATTGAAGTGAAGTGTGTGATAGGGATAGAGTTGAATGTGAAGTGGAGTGAGTGAGTCACAAGATATTGAAGTGAAGAAGGTTCAGTCCAGAATAGAATCTTGGAACTTGATGTGTGTTTTATAAAGAACTTGTGTAACTTGATGGAATGTGATAGAACAAAGAGATTATGTAATATTGATGATAGACAAATAAGGCAGAGATTGCAACAACCCTCCTTTGGAGGCTGCTTCTGCGCATAAAAAGACTGGTTCTTTGTGCCAGCCCTCTGATTTTTTGGGTCTGGTTTTAAGCTAGTTATCATATCATCTGAGATCACCAGTGTTGGAATTACCAGTTCAAACAATTGAAAGTGAGAGGAGCAAAACACTCTCAATCACCACTAGTATTGGTTTCTAATAATGTGACACTCTAAAAAACTGGTAAAATTCATTCTATTCAACAAGAAAATTTTCTCAAAGATCCAAGAAGAGAAAGCTTTAGACCAGATGAAGGAATTAAAATTAAATAAACAGTGAGTAAGAGGAGGATTATCAAAAAAATCACCTGTTAAATAGCTTGAATAGAGTATAACAGTGGGGATACTCAAATGACATCATAAATTGTCCATCTCAGAGAATCTCCAACCATCTGCGAGCTCAATTTCAGATAGAAATGAGATTGAGCTCCCCAGATGCAATCTTTGTTGAGGTACTGAATTCAAGACTTACATGTGGCCATAGAATGTGGCAATAAAAATGAAGATTATTACAAGGAGAGGAGATTCATACATTGAAAAAAAAGACATGCTCAACTGCCTGCAGTTGACATGCAGAAACTCCCAGGAAGAACACACATCCTGACAACTCACATAGATATATATTTTTTTTTGTTGATACACACACCTTTCCTCTATCCCTCCACACATCATGGCACCTATTGATTCAATGCTGGCGGCTCTGTAAATCAAGGTGTTTCATACTCCCATATGTCCATCCAACAATGGCAATCTCAACAATGACACTCCCGTTTCTCAAAAATAAAAAACAGTAATAAATCTGAAGCCAATGAAGAAAGACAACCACCAAAAAAATACCTTTTGTGACAGAATCCCTAAGCTCTTTCTTTGCTTGAAGGAGACAACAGAGAAGCTCAACAAAAAAAAAAGGGATTAAATCCCTTCCAACGCGATACAGGACGGCATTGGAAAATTGGTGGACCATATACAACACCAGGTTAGCAAGTACTGCCGTTACTACACTCAGGTTTAATGTTGCATACAGAGTGGGGCAAATCAAGATGACATGGTAAGTTCCAACTTTAACATCATTTTAATTTTTCTTATAGATTGTAGAGGAAAAGGTTTTGTTCAAAACCAAAACCAGCAATAATTTTATGTTAGATCATTGCTGAGGAATCCCGCATCTTGCCACAAAATGGACAAAACAGCTCAATGATGCGTCTGGAAAAGGTAGGATCAAACCAACTTCGGCAACCCAGGCAAATGCCTCAAATATTAAAACATCCAGCAACCCTCCCATCAGCAGTGGCATGGTGGAGTCTGACCCAATTGATGCATTGGTCCAACCCAAAGGCCAAAAAAAAGTAAACATAACAACATTCAACTCCAGGAACTCATTAACAGCCAGAATGAGTTGCTTCAGATCTCCTGAGAAAAGCAAAATTTGTTGGAGTATATTGCTGACAAATTGATCATGAGCAATAACCTCTCCGGGATGGATGATGAGACCCGTGAATACTTCAAGACTAAAAATCAAAAAGCTATCCAACGACTCAAAATAGAAAATTAAATGTGTTTCCTCAATTGTTCTCCCCCTCTGAACCTTGCTTACCGTGTCACCCCCAACCACCCAAGCCCAGTTTCCTATTTGTATTTCTTATCCCCATCTGCCTTTCTTGAATGAAATTGTCATACGCTGAGTCATCCTAATCATACAGAGCGTTGAGCTTAACCAAAAGGCTATGAGACTGGCTGAATCATCCAGTCCAATTAGGATGTTACAGTGTATGACAGTACTGGCTTACCCTGTTGCAGGCTTGACTTGCGTGTGGGACCATTCAATCCTGTATCCAATTTTCGGATTTTTCCACCTGTCAACAGCAAGTTTGAATATATCTTTGAGTCAATTAGAGTTGCTTCAAACTTACTTTGAATTGCTTCAAAACGCACTTTGAATTGCTTCAAAATGCTTCAATCATGTTGCTTTCAAAGTTAATTAGAGGTGCTTTGAGCTGCTTCAAAGTTGATTCAAGTTAGCTTAGAGATGCTTACATGGGAAAGAAGCATCTTCAAGAGTTTCCCTCAACCCCGGTGGCTCCTTGCAGTGGTCTGAAAATGGCTCCATTAAGGGAAGCATGGGTTAGTGCCACCAGCCATTCATACTTTGGGACAAAATACCTTAAAACCCAGGGTCTCTCACAGGGTGGTATCTGACACTGTAGCATCCTAATTGGACTGTACAGTTCAGCAAGTCTCATAGTCTTTTGGTTAGGCTCAACACTTTGTTTGATTAGGATGACTCAGTGTATGACAGAAATACACCCAGTTTGTCATTGTCTTGATTTCTAAATTGCAAGCAAACAAATAAATAAATTGCGAGAAAACATAAAAAAAAGAAACATTGAGCAAACAAAAAGAACAAACAAGAATACCAAGATTGAGCAAAAAAAGCAAACTTAGTAGAAACAAGAGCAAGGGACAAAAGAGCAATCATAAAATTCAATCAAAAGATATAAATATATACAAGTGACAATCGAAAAAATTAATAAGTAAAAACTACAGAACTTTTAATTTTCTTCGTCTTCTGAAGCCCCCTCTGACAGTGTGGTGCGGTCTCGAAATCTCGGGTCGAGAGCAATTGCGGGTCGCTATGAAGAGCGAGACTACACGGCCTGCTGTGACACGGCTGTGACAAGTGGTCCAGGCTCGCGATCAAGCGCCGGATCTGGAGGATCCACTAGAGATGCTCTAAGCTTTCCCTTTGCCCACAAGCCCCCCTCCTTCTACGTGAGGGGCTTGTGTCGAGCAGCTTGGCACCGGCAGAGCGCGATGATGGTATTATGAATATGCAGAGTGACTGGGTTAGGTTTCGCCCCCACATGCAGGCTGCCTTGAACCCGTTCTCCGCGCTGAGTGTCTCACCCGCCTCTCTTGCCCGCATACATCTGGTTCCCATTCAACCGCAACCCGAACCAACAACAACCATAAAAAAAAGAGTAGCACACTTACTTCCTCGCACACAAGCTATCGGACATGGGATACGGAGACGGACCGCGTGGTCGAGGCGGCTCTAGAGGCGGCCCACGTGGTGGAGGCAGCTCCCGAGGCCGAGGCGGGTTTGGCGACAGAGGGGGTCGCGGCGGTGGCCGAGGCGGCGGTCGAGGTGGCGGCATCCCCAGTCGAGGCGGCAGAGGTGCTCCTCGTGGTCGTGGTGCCCCAAGAGGTCGTGGTGGCCCTGGCGGCGGTCGTGGCAGGGGCGGCCTAGGAAGCAAAGGTGGCGCTCCTAAGGTCATCATCGAAAAACATCGTCACGATGGCGTTTTTATTGCTAAGGTCCGCTTCCCATTATTCTAACCAATGACCCCCACCGAAAAGGCAATCCCGAATTTTTCAACAAACAAAGAGAAAATAAACACTTTCAATTCTGAGGAGTCTCGTACTAATTTTTACTTCGTATTTCCCACCACCCTCATCACTTTCGAAGGGTAAAGAGCATCTTTTGGTGACTCGGAACCTCGTCCCGGGAGAGTCAGTGTATGGAGAGAAGAGAATAACTGTTGAAACACCGTCAAGCTCTCCCGACATGCCGGCGGAGAAGATTGAATACCGAGTTTGGAATCCTTTCCGGTCCAAGTTGGCAGCCGGTATCCTAGGAGGATTAGACGACATTTACATCGCCCCCGGAAAGAAAGTTTTGTACCTCGGGGCGGCCAGTGGCACGAGTGTCAGTCATGTAGCCGACGTTGTCGGACCGACTGGAACGGTTTACGCCGTAGAATTCTCACACCGAAGTGGACGTGACCTGATCAATATGGCCAAGAAAAGGACAAATGTCATCCGTATGTACCTACCATCAATGATCCACATGGTTCCCCACCGATTCTTACCTGTCCTTCTGACTTTTCTGCTTGCTTGCAGCGATTGTGGAGGACGCTCGACATCCCAACAAATACCGAATGTTAGTCGGAATGGTCGACGTGATTTTTGCAGATGTGGCACAGCCAGACCAAGCCCGAATCATCTGCCTTAACGCCCACCACTTCTTGAAACATCGTGGAAATATCCTGATTTCCATCAAGGCAAATTGTGTCGACTCGACTGCACCAGCCGAGGCAGTCTTCGCCAGTGAAATCAAGAAGATGCAGGAAGAAATGGTCAAGCCTCACGAACAACTTACACTCGAACCCTACGAGCGTGATCACGCCATCGTTGCCGGCACTTACCTCAGACATACCTAAATCCCCTACCGAGATCTTGTGCCTTCCATGTTTATAAGTCTCCTCACTTGATGAATATCTGAAAGCGCAATCGTGTGTCCCTTGGAGTCCCATCGCATGATACCAACATCCAATATTCTGACCCCCGCTCTCCCTCGATGATTTCTTTTTTTTTGTCTTCTCTCCCTCGCTTCTCTCTATCCTCGTGTGCTTCTCCTTCTATTCTCACAATCTTCGCTACCCTTTGATGCGATTTCAGCCCACTTGTTTTACTATTCATTAATGTCCTTTTTCATTTATTTGCCAAAAAAAAATGGATATTTTGTCCTCCTTGAGTGAATAAGGGGATGGGACGGGGGGGTACAGAAATTTCCTCGTTCCTCATGGCGTCTCTTGTCCTTGGACTGAGGTTGAATGTTTTAGCGCAATGGGGTAATGAAATCAACAATCACCACAGCAAGCCAGGCATCATTGGTTGACCAGTAGTGACATCAAAAGAGCAAAGGGCCCTTTCTTATTTATGTCAGTCAGAGTGGACATTCTGTGAGCCCCAGGTTTCCCCTGGTGCATGCAACTACAGCTGTATCCATCAAGGCATTCAAGGGACAAGTCAATCCCCTACTTGTCCGGAGGATTGGGTCGGTGACTTCAGACAGAAGGACTGCAGTTGAGTCAAAGTAGAGACAAGTCCTTTGGGAATGTTAGCATGTGTTAACATCAGAATGGATGATCTATGTAACCCAAACAATATTATGTTACCAAAAAAAAAAAGGTTTATGGGGTACTATTACATGAGCACAGCTAGGAGACCCACATGTTGTCATCATCCACTTGTCTGCTTAGTTCCTCAACATGAATGTCAATTTTCCCCCCTCCTTTATCCTTTCTGTTGGAACAGGGGGAGAGGATAGCAGGCTTTTCAGGCTGGGTGTTTGTCTTGATGACCAGATTCCTCAAGTTGTTTACCAACACCCACAGATTCTGTAGATTTCAAGCTTGTATGTTGCCACATTCCCACTCTCAGATCTCAGTTTACAGCACATAAGAACCCATCCATTGATCTGGCCCTATGATTTTATGGACAATTGCATACATTAATAGAAGTGTGTACTTTGTTTCAGCCAGAAAATTCTCTGAAGAATCTTTTGAGAGGAATCAAATCAACCCCCCCCCCCCCCCC
>LAVV01004287.1:6066-20023 GCA_001263375.1 Puccinia sorghi
GATTTCTCCTCATACCACTTCCGGACGCGCTTCCATCTGGAATATAGTCCGGAATTCTTCCTCACTTTCCTCATTTTCCCATTCCTCTTCTCAACCACCCTCTCGACCACCCCATCGCCCGACTTCCCTTCCAGTCCGACGGGTTCACCCGAAGTCTCGAGCCAAGATGGCAAATTTTTCCGCCGACGGGACGGATTCGTCGAACTCCTCGGACACCGTAACATTGTTGGAGTCGGTTTCGGAGCAGCGTCTTCGGGTGGATCAGCTGTCTACAGAGGTTTCGCAGATGGGAGACATGGTCAAAAAGATGATGTTGTTCCTTGAATCCTCCCCCATCCTCAATCCCCCTCCCCCCGCGGGATTACCAAATGATCATGGCAGAGCTGATCATACCCGAGAAGCTCCTCCTCATATCCAGGCTATACAGCCGCAGCTGCAGGAGGCGCACGTGGCTCCGAATCAGACGTATCAACCGCCGGTGGGGTCGGAGTTTGCCCATATGGCGCGTTTGGAACCACTCAAACTTCAAGATGTGTGGTTTTCGGGAGAAGCCCTCCACCTGGCCCCCTTCCTAAGGACAATCCGGAATTTCCTTCGACCACGATCATCTCTCTTTCAAAGCGAGTCGCGGAAGGTGGTCTGGATCGCCCAGCATTTTGGGTACAAACCGTCGGAACATCGGAGGACCCCTGCTCCGACAGAAAACTGGTTCTCGTCCCTCTTGTTGGACAACGCTCGACGTTCTGGGGTCGTCTGTCAGTACGCAGATCTGGACGGCGTTCCCTTCACCATAGCGGCCTTGTTGTCGGCTGAATCACTCTTGACGGAACTGATCGCCATTTTTGGTGATAAGTTCTCCAAGGAGAACGCTAAGCGCCAATTAGCAAATTGCAAACAGCGAAACCTGACAATCGGCGAGTACAACGCCCATTTTTCCTCTCTAGTTTATCTTGTAGAAGATGTCGAAGCAAACCGCATTGAAAGATACGTTGACGGCTTGAATCCTAGAATCATTCACAAAGCAATGAATAAGGTCTGGCGCTCTGCGAACACACTAGCGGAGAAAATGGAACTAGCATCCGAGGCGGCCGCGGAAATCGATCTTCTGGCAGCCCTCCCCTCAGTCTCTTTGTCCGCCACTCCCCATCTTCCGCTTTCCTCAACTCGTTCCACAGGACATTTTCCGCCACGCCATTCTACAGCAAACACGGCGCCGGACCCGGACGCAATGGAAATCGACGCTACAACGGCAAGGTCGACCTCGCATGTCCCCTCTCTCTTTGATACTTCTCGTGCGATCTGTAGGGCGCGAAAACTGTGTTTTCGTTGTTTGAAGCCGGTTGTTCCGGGTTCTCATTCGGGAAGTCTCAATTGCCCCAACCCGCCTGTCACTATGGAACAGCGTCAGGCGTTTGTGGATCGGAATCGACGGCAGCCCTTGTCGGCCCAAGTTGCGTCCGTGGACGCCGCTCCCGCTTCTTCAATCCAGTCCGGTCTATTGGCGTTACACGCGGATGCTGTCAACCCCGAAGAACCACAATTTCCCTCACCTTTCGACGTCGACGATTTCATTAATCACGACGAAATCTACGAGGACTATGAAGAGGCTGATTGTGCCACAGTCCGAGTATCTACGGTCCATATCCGGCTCGATTGCTCAAAAGGCGGACGCATCCTGGTGCCCGCCTCTTTTAAGGCTCCTGGCGGTAATCTGATCCCGGCTACCATCCTGGTGGACACGGGCTCTATGGCCAATTTCGTCAACGATAATTTTATCCGGAAGCATAACCTCAACACTCGACAACGGAAATCCCCAATCCGATGCGTAGGGTTTGACGGACGCGCAGGGGTGGGCGGTCTAGTTACCCAGGATTGGGTAGGGGTGATACAGCTCTCTTCTCTCGAGTCGCAGGCGTTCCCGTTGAACAGTTCTTTCGGAGTTACCCGGCTTGGATCCGTCGATGCCATCTTTGGTCTTCCGTGGTTGGATCGTCAAGGTTGGATCGCGTCAGGTAGTCTGAAGGACGGCCACCAATTTACTCTCGGGTCAACCCCTCTCTATGTCATTGATTCTTCTTTGATGGGAGGGAATCCTGAAGGTAAAGCGGTGCTTTCCTCTCAGTCCTCTCCCTCTTCTCTGTCTCTTCCTCCGGAGTTTCATCAGTTTGCTGACGTGTTCTCTCCGCAGACAAATTGTACACTCCCTCCCCATAGAGCAATGGACATTTCCATTAATCTTAAAGACGGGTCTTCCCCTCCCTTTGGGGGATTGTACAATTTGTCGTTTGATGAACAGCAGCAATTGAAACAATACATTGATGAAAACTTGAAACGCGGATTCATTCGTGTTTCTTCTTCTAGTGCCGCGGCCCCAATTTTTTTCGTGAGAGTACCGGGTAAGAAACCACGCCCTTGCGTGGATTATAGAGGTTTGAATTCTTTGACAGTGCGAGACAGCTATCCGATCCCCATTCTCGGACAACTCCTCAGCCAGCTCCAGGGTAGCAAGTTCTTCACAAAAATCGATCTCAAATCCGCTTTCAACCTATTGCGGGTAGCTGAGGGCCACGAGTGGAAGACGGCCTTCCGAACACCCTGGGGGCTCTTCGAGTATTTGGTAATGCCGTTTGGCTTGGCAAATGCTCCAGCCTGTTTCCAGCGTTTTATCCAGCATGTTTTACGAGAAATGCTGAACATTACTTGCTACGTTTACATAGATGACATATTGATATTCTCTAAGACGAGAGAGGAACATCAGAAACATGTAACGGAGGTCCTACGGCGACTGCAGGACAACAAGTTGTTCGCTTCACCCGAAAAATGCTCCTTTTACTCTGACGAAGTTTCTTTCTTAGGGTTCACTATCTCGGCTTCGGGCATCAAGATGGAAGATAATAAGCTGAGTACAGTATTGGAATGGCCCTATCCTAAGAATCTGAAGGAGCTGAATAGATTTTTAGGATACTTAAATTTTTATCGGAAATTCATTGCCAGGTTCTCAGACGTGGCCGCACCATTAACGAACCTGACTAAGAATGACGCGAATGTATCTCAAGGTTTGGACAGCGAGGGGTGTAGGACAGCTTTTCTATCCTTGAAGGACTGTTTCCGACGAGCCCCCTTGCTGCTCCATTTTGACTTCTTTAAACCACGAACACTACATGTTGATAGTTCAAAATATGCTTTATCAGCCGTTCTCTCACAGGTGGACGGGCAGGGAAAACTTCGACCGGTCTCCTTTTTGTCCAAGAAGTGGAGTTCAAAGGAGATTTCTTGGCAGGTCCATGACCAAGAGTTGGGTGCGATAGTCCAAGCATTCCTCGAATGGAGAGCATGGCTCATTGACACCAGGGAACCGGTAATAGTTCTGTCTGATCACGCTAACCTGAAATATTTCATGAGCAGTCAACAGCTCTCAGATCGGCAGGCGAGATGGGCCTCCTACCTATCATCGTTCCACTTCATCATCAAGCACATTCCCGGCAGGATGAACCCGGCCGATCCCCCCACTCGGCGACCCGATTACATACCGGAAGGCGAACCTCCGGAAACTCAATCCCGCTTATTGCTGACGACGAGTACGGGTTTGCGGCTGCGAGAATCGTCGCTGGATGAAGCCCAAGAAATGGACATAGGGGAGGTGGTTTCCTCAGACGATCTGCTTGAAGGGACTTCCTCGGAAGTCGATTATCTCTTCTCTCCACCCTCAGACGAGCTGAACAGGTTGCTGAAAGAGGCCTATGCCGCCGAACCTCCGGACCCGGAAGACATGGATGATCTAGAAGAGCGCGACGGCTTGTGGTGGATAAAGGGTCGGGTCTTTGTTCCATCAAAGCTTCGCCCTCGCATCCTCAAGGAATTTCATGACACGGCATTGGCGGGTCACTTAGGGGCTTTCAAGACGTGGGAAGCAATAAGCCGGACTTGCATATGGCCGGGTATTAGAAGAGAAGTCCTGTCTTACACTAAATCCTGCTTCTCCTGCCAAAGGGCGAAGCATTCAAATCAACGCCCGCCAGGATTGATGACTGCCCTTCCCATACCTTCCAGGCCGTGGAGCGTCATCGGAATCGATTTCATAGTCAAACTTCCCCTATCAGACGGCCACGACTCTATTCTGGTCATCGTAGATCATTATTCGAAAGGGGCACATTTGATAGCGGCAAGAGAAGACTGGACAGCTGAGAAATTTGCATTCTCTTTCTTTGACCGATTTATTCGCTATCATGGGCTACCTGACAAGATAGTCTCCGATAGAGGCTCGCTGTTTGTTTCGAAGTTTTGGAGAGAAGTCCAACGATTATTGCGAGTCAAACCAGCTCCCTCCACGGCTTGGCACCCTCGCACGGACGGTCAGACGGAGCGAGTTAATCAAACCCTTGAGACATTCCTACGACACTTTGTGTGTGACCGGCAGGATGATTGGTTTCATCTACTACCAACAGCTGAGCTCGTCTTTAACACCTCAGTTTCAGCCTCGACGGGATTTTCTCCTTTTTTCGCTCAATTCGCGTTTCATCCACGCACCAATATGCTCAATAAAGGTTCCACGGTTCCCGCGGCGGACGATTTCATGTCGCGGGTAATATCAGTACAGGAAACACTGGTCGATAACATGGCCAGAGCAAAGGAAACGCAGAAGAAATACTTCGATCAACGCGTCCGCTCCGTACCGGAATACAAGGCAGGCGACTGGGTTTGGTTGCTCAGACGGAACATCCATTCCACACGTCCCTCCGGAAAGTTGGATTTCAAGAGGCTCGGTCCCTTTCGGGTGGATTTGCCCATGGGCCGCGATGTTTATCGCTTAATATTACCTAAGGACCTATCTCGCGTCCATCCAGTTTTCCACACCTCACTCCTTTTGCCTTTTATTGAACCAGGTTCTTTTCCGAGCAGAATTGGATCTAGGGCGCCTAGAGGACCTTCGTCGCTTGAACAACGATTTTGGGACCCCGAAGACATCGAGGCCATCATGGGTTACCGTTCCCCTTCAAGAGGGGCTCACCAATATTTGGTCCGATGGAGAGGCGGTTCACAAGCGGATGATTCATGGGAAAAAGGCGGCCTTTTCTCACCTCTTATCCACCCGTATCTCGAACAATTCCACAATCTGCACGGCACTGATCCTATAATTTTGCCTCCGGACGAATCCGTCAGGATTTTATGTTAGGTACATGGTCACTCATTTTGTCAACATCCCGGGCGAACACATTCAAAATTTTATAAAATTCTAGTTTTATTTTATGGGTTATGTCTTTTTCTCATATTTAAATAATTATATAAGTACATAGTCATGGATAACACATAGTTACGCGTACCACAGTTGAAGACGCGACACGCGACAAGGATTTTGTTATAAATAGCTTGTTTTCCGAGTTTTATATCCCCTTAAGGGATTTATTTTGTAACCTTTTTCTTCTCAATATCTCATAAATCCTGTTTTTTTCGAAATCATACTACTCTTCTCCACAACCTTGATTAAAACCTTGTGACGACGAAGTACCTTGCCCCTGACGACCAAAACAACATCCTGAACACCCTGACTCTTTACATTATAAATCCCTCAAACCTTTTATTACATATTCCTGATCATTTTCCCTTTTATTATCGACGACAAACATATCCAAACTGTCGGACAACGAAGAACAAAGCTTCTGCCCCGCAGACCAAATCCCCAACAATCCGATTTCTCCTCATACCACTTCCGGACGCGCTTCCATCTGGAATATAGTCCGGAATTCTTCCTCACTTTCCTNCTGATAGATACAATGCCAGTTTCTTCTGATATAATATCAGACTTTTTCATCTGACATAATGCCAGATGTGGCGGGGGTACCACCTCGCTGGAATGGGGAAACTGATTCGGGGCCATCTTTGATTGGAAAAAAGCTCAATTCTTATGGCTCACTAGACGAGCCCATTCCAATCTCCCCCTGCTGTTTGGTGATCAGAGACTCAACCCCTGTGACAATGTCAAATGGTTGGGTGCGCTGATAGACGAGAAACTGACATATACTGCTACGTTTGCGGCACTAAAGCAGAAGGCCAAGAACACAATTAATCAACTGAAACGGTTAGGTAACTCTTGATGGGGACTGAGAGAACGGAACGGGTGCGGCTGATGGAAGCTGTCCTTTTTCCTAGGGTAATGTATGGGTCGCCCGTTTGGGCGACCATGCAAAACAAGCACAAACTGGCTCACCTGGCGGATAAGGCTAACAACGCAGCGGCCCTTTTCACTTTGGGAACCTTCAAGTCCACTCCCCTCACATGGCATAATGACAGGACCGCGGTAAAGGACGCAACTGTTTCAATTTCTTTGCACAAAAGCTGACACGGAAGAGATGTGATAACCGTATCCAAGAAATCCTAATAGGTCGGGGGGCAGACTGGCTTGGCAAGCACCTCCCCCTTGTTCAAGATTACTTTGATCAACTCAAATCAGCAAATCCAGAGAGCATCTCGATTTGCTACAACTCCCAACAAACCAGCATGGGCCCAACAGTTGTGAAACACCACCTTGAAATGAAGAAGGAAAAGGCCGTGGTGGCCACCTCAAACCTCGTAGAGTGTATCAATACTCTTGAAGAGACTGTGGCTGTTTACACTGACAGCTCTTTTGATTCTGAAAAAGGTGGGGCAGGAGCAGCTGTGTGCCCCCAGTTTGACCTCGCCTTTTCCTCAGCATTACGTATTGATCCATTCATTTCAAATCACGAATGCTAAGCCATTGGTTGGCTTTCAAACTCATCCGCACAATCTCATCACAACACAAAATCAAGTCTGCCTATGTTTTCACGGATAACAAGGGGGTGCTCCAAAGGGTACCCGAATGCAACAGGGAAACAACCGGGCAGTACATTTTCACTGAAATAGAAGACGCCCTAAACAATCTTCCGGATGATGTTACTATTCATTTGACTTGGTGCCCAGGACATCAAGGAATTTTAGGTAATGAGGCGGCTGATTTCCTTGCAAGTGCAGCTACGGGAAGAAACGACCACCCCGACAGAAAACTCAAGGCAAACATCAACAAAATCTCTTCAACTCTTTGCCAACAAATAAACCCCGAAAAGAAAAATTCCCTGCAGGCCAGAATATCAGACCTCCCCATCGACGTCACTGCTCTCATCAACCAATTGGCATCGAATCACTCCCCCCTACATCATTACCTCTTCAAGGCTAAGAGGAGACTTGACCCCTTATGCCCGAATTGCTCCGGACGAGAAACCTCATCGCACTTGATGAATTTTTGCCACAAGTACAAGGCAGCGCGACGGCAATTGAGAAGCAATGCCCAACGGGAAAAGATCAGATTCAGCTGGAATAACCCATGTACTCTCCTCAAGAACCCGAAGGCATACCCGGTTTTAGCAACCTTTCTACGGCAAACAGGCCGCTTCCATTTCTTGTCTACCCCCTCTCACTAGTTCTCCTCTTATTTCTTGTTTCTTTATTTTCTTTTGTTTTCCTTTTTCTTTTTGTAATTTCCTGATTGTTGCGCGTATTCCTTTATATCTGTTTCTTTTCCTTAGAGATGGTGATTAGTTATATGTTGTATATAGGCTGAAGTTGTTAGATTCATAGTGTGCAATGCTCAGAGCGAAACTACACTTTAAAAAGAAAATTTAACACTACGAGACAAAAAAAAAAGTTGGCTGGGCACATTAACCCAGATTTATTAAGATAGAGCTTTACTGGTGGTGCAAGGTGATGCCCGCAGTAGCAATAAGGGTGGGTACCATGTACCGCAGATGCAGAACCTTTTCTGTGAGACATTTCCATTTTTTTTCTATCAGAGTCAATCCTCTTGAGAATTAGGTACCACAGGGCACCGTTCCGGAGGCTGCAGAACCCTTTCCAGTCCAAATCGCCGCGATTCCAGAAACAGGGACCCCTGTTTGTGAAAACAGCAGATCCGAAAAGTGCTTTTTCGACTCACATAGAACCTGCTCCAAGGATTGCTTGGGAACAGTGGTACGGACCCAAAAGGATGATGACCCTCACACGGCCAGAGTGTCCTTTAACAAGAGATTCCAGGCTACGATGCAGTACAGCACAAGCAAAAGAAAAAAAAAGAAGAAGATAGAACTTGGTTTAGAAGACCTTGAATACACTTCATCCAAGGGGGAATTACGACAAATGTGTGGTGACTAAGTGATAATAATATAACACACAGAGGAGAAAAGACTTTGAACAGAGGAAGGAAGGATGGGCGAATGTTGCTACCACGAGAGAGCTTGGTGCGAAGAACAAGGCTGAGGCGTGAGGTGGTCGTCGATTCCAGAGAGAGGGGAGGAAGCCAAGGGGCTGTTGTCAATGGCTTCTATGGAGGTGCGGGTAGCCTCATGATCGGTTCGAATCGGCATCTGATCGATCTCGACTTGTTTGCCTTTCTGTTTTTGTTTGTCGTCCGCGTCTTCTGGTGACTCTTGCTTAATGAGTTGCTCTTGGTCTTGCTTTAGACGACTATCTGTAAAAAAACGGGATGATTTCAAGGTTACGGAAGGACTGGTAATCTTGTCCGGATCACTATTATTGTTGCAATCTTCTGGGTCTTCCAATTTAATGTCAATGTGCGCCTTTTGACTACGACTCAAACCCTTCTTTGGGCTCTGCGACGAAGAGGTTGATTTTATCCTTTTAAGTGATTTGGACTTTATTTTCTCTCGATTAGCCTCCGCTTTCGAGGATGGACATAGCTCTGGAACTCGGCCGACATAACAGTCTTCACATTTGGGCCCAACCGGTAAGCATATAACCTGTGTCCCAGTTGAATGAAAAATAATAGGTCATGAAAATTAAACTATGCATTCCAGGTTGACAAGCCAATGACGTGGAAAGATTGAGAACACGACGGGTCACTCACCTGGCCAAATCCGACCAGCAAATGATTGATTTCTTGAAACAAGCTGAAAAAAAGAAACAAATCAATTGTCCAAATGCGCTCAACCAATTTATCCCATTATGTCAGAAGGGGAAGGTCAAGAGTGAAAGAGGACAGACTCTCTGGGTAACCAGCTCTCCAAATGAATGCGAGTGGCTTCGGGATCTGAGGTTTGCACCCAGCCCAGCCGGTTAGAAATTCGATGGACATGTGTGTCGACTCCGATTCCTAGATTAATTGACCATGCATTCGATAATGCCAGAAAGGCCATCTTCGGCCCAACCCCTTTATATCATCATCAAAAATACACTGTTTGAGTGGACTCGGCTTTCGGATTCATGTGGAGTTTCTACTGACCTTTTAGGGCTACCAGTTCTTCTATTTAAGTTCATTCAACATGACGATCAGAGTGATGGGAGCAAAAAATGCAAATAAATCACAACGGATAACAGCTTACCTAGGGTTTTGGGTACGTCACTATCATGTTTAAAAAATAGGTCATCGGCCATGAGCTTGATGAACTGAGCCTTCTTTTTCCAAAAGCCGACTTTGTTGATACAATTTTCGATTTCATTGAGACTGGCGTTGCGTAGAGAATCGACGGTGAGAGAGTTTTTAAGGTTGAGTCTCAGGTTGAGGGTGGCTTGGGCGGTCACTTCGTCCTTGGTCTGACTGCTCAACATGAGCGAGACAAGACAAGACAGTCGACGGTCACGTTCTGATCTTTCTTCCTTCAAGACCCCTATCTTGGTACTCGCTGAATCTTCATTGCAGACGAGCTTGTTGATGTCCACATCTCCCGCCTTGTCGCAACCCATCGTATCCACGGGGGCAATGAATGTCTTTCTTTGCTCTTCGATCAATGCGTATGCTTCTCTCCATCGTGGAGGAGGGGGGACGGGCTGTAGGAGAGCCTGCTTGACGATCGTTTTCAGCTTCTTCTTACTTGGGGAGTTGCCAGATGTAGGGGTTTGCGGATGCTCTGCTCTTTTCAAGGGCGAGACGGCTTTCTTGTGAGGTTGCTCGGTTGAGCGTAGTGATACCGCGTTGGCCATCTGGCTGGCGGCTGCTGTTCTCAGACGAGTGCGAGGTGGCATGTTGGTTATGGCAGGCTCGTTTCTGGTGGTAAAGAGGCAATTGAATGTGCTGGATGGCCGCTACTTTCCATCGTCTTGCAGTCGAGAACCCTCTTGACCGCATCCGACTCCTTCTTAATTGTTCTCCAGCGGAAAATTAAAAACTTTCCGATTGCGGACATTCAGAGTCGAAGCGGGAAGGGGGGCGCGCGCTTCTCTTTGCTGCGGGGTAGACCCCCCTGTTGGCCGCCCGGTGCTACCGGCAGAAGATCCCCCGGGGTGGTTTCAAGCACTCCGTCGAATGCTCGTCACTCGGACTGGACGGCCCGTCTTGTGCAAACTTGCCTGGTCATGCGTTGGCCTACGGCAGTCGCAACCCCCGGTTGGCCTGGTTCTTTTGCGCTAATAGCAATCACGAAAGCCTTGCCCAATCCAATCAATGGGCACTAGCTACTGCATCATCATGAGACGGATATCACCTTGCGCTTTTTGGGTTATAACCACTAGTCTTGAACCTTCAATCGTATTTCAGTACCCAGTACCACCTACCCTCTTACTTTCTTATTTCTCCCATTGACTCCCATTGATTTGTGGAATTCGTTTTCTTTTCTTTTTCAGTTTCTCCTTCTCCTTCTTCTTGACCATATAAATTCTTGTGGAAAGCTCTTAACCTTTCTGGGTAATTTGGCCCAGCCGACTGAAGTCCTGCAAAAGGTGCAATATACAATACACGGCCCCGTAATTCGACATGCAGAACACCAACTATCGGGACGAGAGGTCGATGGAATATAATGAACACGCACTACTATCGCCAGCCATTGGCGGACAAGGACAACAGTTTGTTCCCCCCTTACTACCATTGGATGACGAAGCAAGTTATCCTCCAAGTCAAGGATGGCCGGACGACAAGAAGCACCCTTCTGCTGAAGGAGCAGTGCATGAGAGAGGCTTAACTGCCCCGGTCAAGCCACCAGCTCCGAGTCCCAAGCCTACTCCTGTCGATCTCACCAAATCGATCAAGTTTTGGACATGGTTCAGCCCTTATCGCCAGATGCTTTTCCTTGTCGTCATCGTCGAAGCTTTCATGATCTTGGTCACCCTACTGGGTGGTTGGCACTTCGCCAGGACTCACTTGTCTACCTTGGTCACCGGAAATCTGTTAGTGGCTATTGCCATTCGCTCCGAATGGGTCATGAGATTAATATACTGGATCTCCATCAAGTTGTTCAGACGATGGACACCCTTGAAATTCAGAGTGTTGGTGGTAGCCGTATTATATCACATCGGTAAGAATATTCAAATCTTGTCCAACAAATCCACATTGACTTCAAGCTGACAGAATAAAAAAATAATAATGTTCAGGTGGTTTGCACAGTGGATGCGGGATTAGTGCAATGATGTGGCTGATTCTGTCTTGGACATATCACCTCATGAACAAAGACCTTTACCATCCTGCCGTCTTGACCTCTCTGTTTATCTCCATGCTTGTCGTGGTCGCAACTTGCTTCGTTGCAACTCCCCTGGTCAGAGCTATCCACCATAAGTGCGTTACTTAACATAGCCCTTTGAAACCCATCAGCTTGATTCTTACCGAATTCACTACTCCCCCTCTGCGCACAGCATCTTCGAGATCACTCATCGATTCTTGGGATGGTAAGCATGTTTTTTTGTCCTTTCTGATTAGTCCACATCTATAATTCTACTTGGGCTCACAATGTGTCTTTCCAGGTCGGGAATAATTACCAGTTTGATTTTCGTCATCACATCCAGTTGGTGGGACATTAACACGCAGACGTGGAGAACCTCGGGGAGATACTTGGTACGACAAGAGGAGTTTTGGTTTATGATTGTCATCATACCTCTGTAAGCACACACCATCTGCTCGACCTTCCCTTCCGCCATAACGGCGAGCTTATATCGGATTCTTTCACTCCGACAGGATTATAGGACAATGGATCACTGTCCGTCACGTACCCGTCACAGTGAATGCGGTAAGTCACTCTCATCTGGCAAAAACTTCAATACATGAGAAATAATGGATTTTTTGCTCCCCTCACTCGAGCAGCCCTCCTCAAAAGCTTCGGTAATCCGAGTTCCTGGTGGCTTGACATCTGGTCTCCACACTCGAGTGTCCCGTGGTGGGTTGAAAGAATGGCACATTTTTGGTTCGATTAGGTAAATTGAACAGTCCGTAGATAAAACTGAGGGGCCCGAAAACAGGAAGGCTTACTGATTATTCTTTCGTTTAATAAAAATTAAAAAATAAACAGCGAAGGAAAACACGCAGATTGCCATTACATCGTCATGGCTGTTCAAGGTGGTTTTACTCGAGCTATGAATAAGGACCAGCCTGAAACTTTATACACCAAAACATGGAAGGTATGCCAGGATTTTAGTCAAAAGATTTCCGAATGAGACCCCTTATCCTGACATTCTTTCTCGAATAAAGCCGTGTGGGCTACCATATTTCTCGCGACTATTCACGAGGGGCGTAGCGATATGCACAGGATCAGGTATTGGAGCGGTAGGCTCGACGTGCATCCAGCATGAAGACTGGTTCCTGATCTGGATTGGAGCCGACTTGGAGAAGACCTACGGCAGCGAATTCTTGAACTTCATCACGAGCAAGATCCAATCTAAACGACTCTTAGTTTGGGATACCAAGGGCCCCCTCGGTAGACCTGACGTGAACGTCGAATTAGAAAAAGTCTACAAACTCTGGAACGCCCAAGGTATGCCTCTTCACTTCCAACCACTCAAGCTCACGCATTCTAACCTCCGAAACTATTTCCTTCTTGTCGTTTCTAGTGGCTTTGTTTATCGGAAGCCCGGCTTTGAATAAAAGCGTCCTAAGGACATCCAGAGCACGCGGAATACCCCTCTTTGTGGGTGGCACATCATTTCTTGCTATCAAAGAATCCACTTTGATGAAGTTTCGCTAACAAAACTTCACCCCTGGAATCATTTTCTTGTCTCTTACAGGGCTCCATTTGGGATGCATAAACACCTTTGTTATTAATTTTATTTCCTCAAAAAAGCATAAAAGTCACTTATTGAGCAGGTCTCAGCGCATCAATCCAGATAATCTTGTGGAGACCTCTTGGCTTATAATTTCCCTCTGTGCCTATCTTTATTTCTTACTATTCTTTATTCTCCTTTTTTCAATTTATTTAATTTGGACATCTGTATTTTTAGACGAGAGGATTCCTTTTTATATTTCTTTGATAATTGAAACAAAATATAATTCATTGTAAATTCATTGAGATCCAGATTTTCTATCAGTTTTTTAAGGTGCGTAGATAAAACAGGGAATATGAAACTGTGTTGGCAGAGGACAAGTGAACAAGGATCTGTTTCAAACCTTGAAAGCCTGAATATCAGTGTGTGATTTCTTGAGGTTTGTTTCATTTATTTAATCTGGTTCAGAATATAAAAATGAATAAGCATATTTTAGGAGATGGCACACCCTCTTGATGATTTCAATCATAGATAAAAAGAAATGAATAATTATCTCAAAAAACCTTTCTGCCACTGACTTTCCAATGATACCACATAAAAGGAAAAGTTGAATAATTCTTCAGATTTTTGGATTGTATTTTATAAAATGGCTGACAAGAATATATTTCATCGAATTTTCCCATCCCATTCCTCCAAAAATAAAATGAGGTATTTTCTTGTTTTGGGAAGGACAGAAGGTTTCTTATCCAGATATCTTGATTGGATTGAGCTGAAGAATGAATCATCAAATATTAATCTTTCTTCTTGAACATTGCGGAGCTTTTACAGGGGAGACACAAACAGTCTCAGAAGTAGAAGTGTGGCCCTGAGATTTTTAGCTTTCTACTATGCATAGAAAAGCCACAATAGTAGTAATAGGGGATATCAAATATGAGCAAATCCATGATTATCTAATCAACAGGTTTCAACAAATCCACACTTTCAAAAACGGTTGATTAAATCTTCAAATATGTATTGAATTTCCCCAACACAT
>LAVV01004320.1:0-10140 GCA_001263375.1 Puccinia sorghi
GTGTTGACCATACAAGGTCGTTGGCGGAAACGGCGTAATGATGCGTAGAGAAGTGGTAAAAACCGAGTAATTGACTCTTAATCTGTGATGACTAGTGACATGGAAGACGGGCAGAATGTCTTGAATTATTGCTATGTCGATGCGGGGGAAGATAACCCCGCGAGACTCCAAATGTGGAGTTTGCACACCCGTACAACACGATGTATTAATGATGAAGTGTGATGATGAAATACCAATGATGGGAAACTATGCATATATGACAAGATGTGTGAGAAATAAAGAGATGAAACATAACTACATAATATACACTAAACAGATCCGACCAGGCCTACACCCAACAACGCCGATAAATCCACCATGAACCAGCCGCCGGATCCCGACGACCTCCCAGCTAGACGGTAGGACCCGAACTCCCAGCAGTAATACGAGTATACTCTGCCTAATGGGTCGCAGTGGAGACCGCCTGCTCCTGACCTGCAGGCTCAATATCGCGACCCGAACCCTTCGCCGTACGCTCCTCCGCCTGCTGGATGGAGTAGCCACAGCCCCAGCTAGTTCCGATGAATCAGTTGAATCATCACAACCACATTCCTTCATCATCCCTGTGATTGTTGGATGAACAGCATGTGCCAACGGGCCATGCCATGCGGAAGGGTGAGGTCGAAGTGACGTGATAGCATCGAATTTTGTGGTTCTTGCTGGTTTGCTGGCCAAGCAAGCGTCACTCCAATCATGACCAGCTCTCAAGAATGAGCTGATCCTTCACAAGTTGGGCCAAGTGAGCTTTTGGCGCACAATTGTTTATAATTACTGATAACTTTTGGATTGGTTTTGAACAAACGAATATTTAATTTATTTTCGTGTTAAAAAAAAACTAAAACCCCATTTCAAAATCTCTCGAAAAGGTTTTCATAAGCTTTCCAAAATCTACTTCATAATTGGGGCTCCGCGGGACGTTTCAAAAGCCATTCAAAAAGTTTCCGAAAATGATTTCAAACATTGTTTTAACACTTTTAACAAGATTGAGGCCTGGCCGGAGGCTCCTGCGATCGCAGAAATCTGCGCGCCAATGCAGCACCGCTCAAACTAGTAGCACATTTAATGGGACATGCGATGCAGTCTGTTCGGCTGTTTTCCTGGTAGCGAGGACGTTTCGACTGGGGTTTGTTTTGTTTTGGGTTGGAGCTGTTTGCTTTCTTCTTGATCGGTGCTCTTTCCACTCCCGAGGTCCCCCGGTTTGTAGGTGATTTACCTTGAAGCTACATTCACTACCAATTTGCAGCCTCTGATCTTATCATCGACCGTGCAGATATATCCTACACACTATACTTGCCAGTTCGAGAGACGAAGACCACCTTTCCAGAAGACTTTGAAGGCTCATATATTCTTCATGACCTCTGTGGCCCGTCCGGCCGCTTCTCCTTAATGAACTGAATTCTTTCCGGCTGTTGAAGAAGGCTGTTCTTGCGCCTTTTCAGTTGGGTTGGTCATCCTCCCTGGTTCGTCATCGCTTTTGGTCCACTCCTCTGAACTCCCACCTCCGTTAAGTTACGTTATGTACATGAACCAAGTACAATCTGCCGTAAGAGTACCTTTATAGGCTGTACACTCGACAGTGCACCGGATATAAAACGTTGTGCATGTAAAAATACTGTACACCTTCGCTGGGTTTACTGACCCCTTGAACCCAAGCTCATCCTTGCCCAATTCCTGTTCCTTCGTACTCCATCCTGCTCGCCTCCCTTCTCCGATTTCTCATCCTTCTTCTTCCTCACACTACCAACTCGCCCTGCTGACTGAAAACAGAACACTTCGCCGCCCTTTTTTCGCTTGTCTTCTTCGATTTCTTCGTTTCTGATCGGTTTGTGTTGTTTCTCTCTCCATAGTTTTACCACTCGCTGTGAGCCCACCCTTTCCTCCGCGTGTTTTCCTATATTTCTCCGTAGCACTTCCTTTGACTTGTGAAAAAAAAAACATTGAGAAAACTCTCTGTTTACCCTCGCTTTGGCCTCCCCTGATCGTCGCAACTGACTCTTTTTTTCCACAACAATTTTGGCCCCCCTTTATCTGCTGTTGACCTCTTGGCTAACCCCCCTCTGTTATTATCGCTTCTCTCTCCCCCCCCCTTGTTCTTTTCCTTTCGCTTCTCTCCCGATCACCCCATCACTCCCACCCCAAACCTCCACAGTTGGTTGGTCAACAACCAATCGATCCTCTCCCCGCCTTGGTTATTTTCTTTATTTTATGTCTCATTTGTTGTACTTCAACCGTCAACTCGTTCTCCTGCCCATTTTGCGAACCGTTTAATCATAGTCCCAAACAGAGGATATTTCCTTTCCTTCCTCCTTCTAACCCTCCTCCCCCTTCCCCTCACTTCTCCCCTTCGTGCTTTCCCATCCACCCCACTTCTTTTGTTCGTTTGTTTGTTTGTAATTTGAGCCTCCTCCACAGCTTTCAATCATTCATTCATGATCATGACCGAAGTGTATCCAGCCCACTATCACTATCCTGGCACCGACCACGCAACTGGGAACTTTGGATCTGCCTCTAACGTCTCTACCAATCAACCTATGTCGAGTGGCCACAACGACGAGATGGATATGCTCAAGTCCACCAACCCAGACAAGAAGACTCGATTCGCCACTGGTCCAACCACGTCTCCCGGTAATCAGCAGTCGTTTAATCACTCGGCCATTTACAATGGCAACAACGTTATTCCTGGTGGCCCTCAGCAGCAACATCAACAAAATCAAAACAACATGGTGGCCATGGCTGCCATGTTGGGACAAATGCAACAACAACAGCAGCAGCAGGCAGGTCAATCGGCTGGATACAATCAACTTATGAGCCCAGGGGCCATTGGAGGCGTGGGCATCAACACCGCTCTGGCTGCCGGTGTCAATGGCTATGGTCAACATGTTGAGTCTCATTCCTTACCTTTTCCCCGCTTCTATTACCCGTCTTCTTCATCTGGCCTTTGTAGTTCAATGTGCTTGTGGTGCTCATTATGCTTTTTTTGTCACTGCGATCATTCACCGATCACTCTAGGCGGCTTTTCCCTCTCCGTTAATTGGCACTTTCCCTTCGCCTAACTCTGCAGGATATGCCAATTTCCCTTCCCCAGGCCTCAGTCAAGTTAGTTACGGTGCCATGTCCTCTGCTCAAAATGGTGCATTCAGTCCAGGTGTGTAACCGCACAGGTGGCCATTCGTTTACGCCACATGATTTTTGGCTAATCCGCATCGTACCGATAAATTAGGCCTTGTAAGCAGCATGGCTCAAGTTGGTGGTGCTAGTGGTGCTCAGACTGGACGAACCGTATACGTAGGCAATCTTCCAGCGGATGCCGCCGTCGACGAGCTCCTCAGCCAAGTCCGCTTTGGCCCCATCGACACGGTCAAGGTGCTTCCGGAGAAGAACTGCGCGTTCATCTCGTTCTTGGATCCCACTACAGCTGCTGCATTTCATTCCGATGCCTTGATGCGCAAGATCCAGCTCCATGGGCAAGAGTTGAAGATTGGATGGGGAAAACCCAGCGCCGTCCCCATCAACGTCGTAATGGCTGTTCAACAAAATGGAGCCACCCGTAATGTTTACTTAGGCAACTTGGAAGAAACTGTCACCGAGCAGAGTCTCAGGGATGACCTCAGCAGATACGGGCCTATCGACCAAGTCAAAATCGTCCGCGACAAAAGTATTGGCTTCGTCCATTTCCTGTCGATTGCGACTGCAATTAAGGTCGTTCAAACCCTCGCCACGGAGCCTGCTTGGGCCGGACGAAGAGTCCATTATGGTAATTCCCGCCATTTGTCTTCTCCCTTTTCATTTCAACAGATCTCAAATTCCCACTCCCTGTCCAATTGATTCAGGCAAAGACCGATGTGCTTATGTACCTAAGAACCAACATCAACAACAGCAGCACAATATGGCTGCAGCCGCCATGGCCGCTACTGCTGCCGGCTATGTTGGCTTCAGCAACACCCTCGCCGGGATTAGTATGGACCCTTCCCAAGTTCAACCTGGTAATCGCACTGTTTATCTAGGCAACATTCATCCTGAGACGACTTTGGAAGAGATTTGCAACACCATTCGCGGTGGCATCTTGCAACAAATTCGCTATATCCAAGATAAACACATTGCCTTCGTAACTTTTGTTGACTCGAAGTACGCACGAGTTTTATTTTCCTTTCCAGCTAGAAGTTAATCTTGTTTCGTCTCATCTAGTGCGGCTGTTGCCTTCTACCACACGGCCACCTTTCAAGGTATTGCTTTACACAACCGTCGCTTGAAGGTTGGGTGGGGTAAGCACTCCGGACCCCCTTCGCCAGGCATCGCCATGGTTGTTCAAGCTGGAGGCTCGCGTAATGTTTACATTGGTCAAATTGACGACATGGAAACTTTTGACGAGGTAAATCTTCTTTCCCCACCTGTGTATTCTTGCAACGCTGACATGAACGAGTTTCACCTCCTAGGCACGCATCCGACAAGACTTTTCTCAGTATGGCGAGATTGAGCTTGTCAATCTTCTCAAAGAAAAAAATTGTGCTTTTGTCAAGTGAGTGTTTTGACTTGAGCGCACTTACCCAAAGCTATGGGCCTTAAGCTAATCTTCATCGGATGCTGCAGCTTCACCAACATTGCCAACTCGATCAAGGCTATCGAAGGCATTAAACAAAACGAAGAATATTCCAAATTTAAGTGGGTCATCAATACCCCTTCATCTCCCGGTTGCCCGTTGCATGCTCATTTTATCTGCCCCTTGTGATAGAATTGCATATGGCAAAGACCGTTGCGCCAATGCGCCTCGGAACGCTCCATGGGCCCAGCTCTTTTCGCCGACTCTCCCGACTGGTACCAACGCCGGGCCCCGAAGTGCCCCAGCCCAGATGACTGGTTTTAGTCAGTCCATGATGGGCAATCCTTCCTCCGGTTTCCACAGCGCTGGTTTCAACCCCAACCCGGGAGTCGAAGATTTCTCGAATATCGTGGTAACTGCGGAAGGTGGAAGCGCCCACACCAGCCCGGAAATGCCACCACACGAGGCCTGATCCGTCTAACCACTCTCAGCTCCACTTTCAACTCTGTCAACAAAATGCACTGTACCAATGAAATTAGATTGCGATCAAGAATTTCACCTTGATCTCTAACCAGCAAAACGAAAAGGAATTCGATTTCGGCAATTTAGGGTTTGATTCGCCACATTTTTTTGTTCACAACCAGCAACTTTCTTTTATCGCGCTCGGCAATATGCAATCTTAGGTACTGCGTGAAAGTGGCGTTTGTGTTGCGAAGACATACAAGTTATGGGTATTTGGATTTTTTTTTTTCGTCTGATGTCTTCCTTTCCCTTTTCTCTCTCCTCCAAATGCCTGGTTTCTATTGTGCGTTTTTTGCTGCCTCCTTTACATGACTGCCGTTTTCCGTCTTTTTTTGTTTGATTGTCGAGATATATAGTGAAAGCATGAGCGATACTGTTTCCATTGCTTACCTTTCCCATATTCCTTGAGCACCTTATTCTTGCCTTTGTCATGTGCTTGTTGCGGGGGTGTGGATGTCGAAACCTACAAAACTCCACCGGAACCGATGAAGAACCCTCTTTGTTTTCTCATGTCTAGAAATAGATCTTCATGAAGCTCCCTATTTTAATATTTGAACCTATCACTATTCAGATGTGTTCTATCGAGCGCCGTTGGGCACACATCCAAGTCACACCTGGCGCCACGCCTTCCGCACTTGGACTTGTGCCCATGGGGATTGATCGACGGGGTTCTTGGCACATGGCCAAGTTCCGCTTGGCCTAAATCCAGCTCTTGAGTCTTGATTGACGAGCTCACTCACTTAAAGGTCGACATTCAAGTTAATCATTCAAAGACTGGAGCTCACTTAGCAAGGATGATTGCTTTTTTTCTCTTTTTCCTCTTACATGCTGTTTTTCTTGATTGAGACGAATAAAGAGAAGGCCTGTGAGCTCGTCAAGCAACTTGATCGCTTAACCTAAGAGACTCATCAAAAAGGAAATCGATGAGGATGAAGAAAAAAATAGGTACTTATGTTTGGAGTAGTGCTGAAATCAAATCTGGTGTTCCCTATGTTTTGACATCAAATTTGGCATGGCAAACTTTGTCTCAAATCAATTTTTGTGGCCTGGACAGCCTGGCCTTGGCTTGTTGTGTTGTACTGACCAGGTTGAGCTGGGTATGACTAGTGCCTAGCCAGGGTTTCACCTGTTATGGTCTAGGCCAAGCCCCTTAGCTCATGGTTATGCCTGGTTGGGCTATTTACATGTCTGTATTCCTTTTGTTTGTTGTAGTCTAGCCTATTATGAACCAATATATTAATACTCCCTGGTTATATGTTTCCGTGTTGCAGGCAAGCATTTCTGCCACTTTGGTCCCAATAGGCTCTCTACTGTTTCTAAGCACTTTATTTATTGTGAAAAGGCTTCAGAGTATTTATTTGGGCTCAGTATTAGATCCCAATTGGTTGTCATGGAGCTGGATTGGTCTTTTTGGGCATCCAGGCACCTCAACTTTGTTTCTACAGGTGTTACAGCTGTTACAACCCATCTACTAGGAGTTATAGCTGATTTTCAATGGGTTTCTATAAATTTTGACTTCATTTTTTATTTATTTCATTTATTTATTATCTACAATGAAGTACAAAACATATGTATATATTTTTTCATGTTTTTTTTTATCTTTTTTATCTGAAATGAAGTACACAACATATGTATACATTTTCTAATGTACTTGTTATTTTTAAATGAAGCATGGGAAAGATATATCTTTTTTGTTTGATAAACTTTTCCTTTATACTGAGATTGATTTATGATAAATTCAGTTATTCTAATATTTTTATTCTAATATTTTTTATCAATTTATATTTATTTTATTTTTTGTTAGTTGGCACTAATTATTAGCCAGCTGACAGGTTTTAACTTGTGTTGATGTCAAGCTCAACAAGCAAACTTGATGTATTTCCCAAGTCAAGCTGTTATCATTATTCAAATATGAATAAGTCATTCACCTGCTAAAAAAATATTATATATATTTTACTTATCTCCAATTTTTCTTGAAATTATACTTGAATTCCAAAAAAACGTGAAGGATCATAAGGAAAACAATGTGATTCATGCTCAATGACTTATGTTTTTTTCTTGAAATGATCATAACTCATATCAGCTATGGACACCATTTGATGACCTTGATATTCTTTTTTTATGATTGCATTGAGAATGTGAATAAAAGCCTTGCTAGTGAGCCTCCATCAATTTCTCAATCCAATTACATCAGAGATGTGAAACAAATCATCCACAAGACACCATTCAGCATCAAAAGGCTAAATTACTCCTGAAAACCTGTTATGGTCAAGGTTTAGAATGTAGATTGCTGATTGGGGGATGTACAAAGGTGCGGAGGCTGAAGATAATCCCTTGGTTGGGGAAACCCCTGGCAAGTCCCAGAGGGGGTTACAAAGTCATAACATTATCCCCTTTATGCCCAAGTCTGCATCTTCCCCGGGCAGCATTAAAACCCCTGGCAATTGGGAAAAAAGCTTGTCGTCTCACTACTACTGTTTCCGTCTATGTTGTCAATGCTTGCTGGCTGCTTTGGGGAACCGAGTGTCAAATTGACTGACCAATGCCTTGCAGTTCTTCAGGTTTTTGACCGGTTCCCAGGAGTTTTCTTGTGGGCCAAATCCTTATTCAACAGTCCAGAATTTCTTCAACCTCCCATTTGATGTTGTTTTCAATTATGATGGGGTGTGGTTGGTGGCCATTAATAAGGGTTTCCAAAGGAGTGACACGCGGAACACCGGATGGACGAGAAGCAGGTAGGGTCAGTTCATATGCAGAGGGAGAGATGACTTTGGAGATTGGGAAAGTTCCTAGCCTTTGGTCATCCAGCTTGGGGCACGGTCTGGTTGTAGACATGTTGCAACTGTTGAGCCAAATCTTGTCACCAATTTTCCAATCCAGGTTCATTCTGACGTGCTTATCAAACTGACGCTTCATGGACTCTTGTGATCTTTGCAGACACTCTTTTAATTCCTCTTGTACTTAACTGAGCTTCTTGAGGCATTCTTCAACTGCTGGCAAACATTTTTCAGGAG
Organism: Puccinia sorghi; assembly: GCA_001263375.1. Classification (NCBI taxonomy): domain Eukaryota; kingdom Fungi; phylum Basidiomycota; class Pucciniomycetes; order Pucciniales; family Pucciniaceae; genus Puccinia; species Puccinia sorghi. Next base: position 8,113 of record LAVV01004320.1, read on the forward strand.
AGGGTACACGGCTGTAGGACAAGTTGAATCCATGATTTGCTTTGAATGGTGAGCTGCCAGTGGAGACTTGGTCGTGGTTGTTGNGCTTGGTTGAATCACTTTTGGAGAATGGTTGGAGTAACAACAGAAGCTTCCTAGTTTCTGCATGTCAACTGAAGGCAATTGAACAAGTTTTTTTGCAGTGTCAGATTAAAGATTTGAAAAACTATTGGACCTCATTCAACACCAATTCACAGAACATGCCAAGTCACAACCCCTCATACATGGTGGATCATTATCAAAGCTTCATTGGAAAGGATTCCAAGAGTGTTTTACAAGTGGTCCTGTTTGTTTATTTTCCATTCATGAATCCAACCCAAAGGGCCTTATGGTCCTCTATGTGTGTTTTAGGATCCTACATAATACAGACAAGGACTGAAGATTTAGAGGATTCCATCAGAGAGAACCAAAAAGCTATTGAAAATTTCATTTATTATGTCATCAATATCTCACCACAGTGGGTCAACAAGCCCAAGTTTTACATGCTATTTCATCTTGCTGCATCAGTTAGAAGGTTTGGCCCACCAACCTTGTTTGCCTCATGGGAATTTGAGTCTTAAAATGTAGTTTTCAGAGCTGGTAAAATTTATTCAAATCATCAGTCATGTGGGGGATATTTAAAACACTTTTTAAAACTATCAAGCCATGCGCTTAATTCTATCAGGTGCCTATATGTGGAAAAAAAATCAAGCAATATACTGAACCATCTCATCAAGTTACAGAAATTTTCAAAAACAATCATCACATACAGAAGCTCATGGGATTGAATGAAACTGGTCCACAGAAGTTTCCTGAATTGAGGGATTAAAATGTTTTTGAAGAAGATATTCAAGATATCCCAGAGATTTCAAAACTCAATTTAATCCAAAAAAAGTTGAGACAGGTTTCACCAATAAGAATAAGTGATCATTTCAAAGTGGAAAATCAATATTTTGTGGTGGTACCAAGTGGTTTCAGTTTCCAATCAACCAACTTTGATAGGCAACACTAAATCTAACATAATTTCTACAATTCTTGATCAAGAACAAAGCTCATTCCAAGCCACTGATTACAAGAATCCAGATATTGTGGCAAACATTTCCACTCTGAATGAACCAATATTGCCAGGAAGTAACCAAATATATATATAGAACTTCCAGAGCTGAACGGCAGTTGAGCAACGGTGGGCTCACTACGCTACGCATAGCGTAGTGTAGCTTAAAACTGCTAACAGCTAACGGCTTTTGTCGTAGCCGTTAGCAGTTTTCCGCTAACGCTAACGGAACGAGGCCCAAGAAAAACCTCCTTATGCTATGCTACAGCGCTTTGTAGCGGAAAATAGCCTCTTGACATGTGGAATGTCACAAATCCAAACTCAGGCAACTCATCTCTAAGTACAAGAACACCACACAACACAACACACATCACACCACATCACACCACATCAGATCATAACAGGGTGGAATGCAGTTGATGGGTGTAACCTGATTCCCAATTGGTGGTCCAGTTCTCGAGTGATTTGGGAAATGAAGACAGAGCCACGGTCAGGGACAATAGTTTTGGGTGTACCTTGCCGTTTCTAGACATTCTAAAGCATTAAACGGGCGAGTCCCTTGGCATTGAGCATTTTGTTGCAAGGTATGAAGTGGGCCATCTTTGTCAGGTATTCTTGATGAAGTGCTGCAGGCCATCCAGGCAGGCATCAATATAGAGAGAGAAAGGCTTATCATATTCTGGTTAAGCCAATACTGGGGCCATAGTAATGAGGACTCTCATCTCCTCATAATTCTTTACCCTTTCATGGGTCATTTCAAAAATGGTATCTTTATTGCATAATGCATACAGACCTTTAGGGATATTAGCAAATTTTGGTATATGCTGCCTGTAGTAACTACAGAGGCAAGGAAAGACATCATCTCTGTCCTATTCTGAGGCATGGGTTTCATCATAACTGCTGCAACTTTATTCTGGTCCACTGCCAGTGATAGTCCAGAAACAATATGTCCTAGA
>LAVV01004331.1:16529-29564 GCA_001263375.1 Puccinia sorghi
AGTAAAAAAAAAAAAATGCGGGCGGCAAGTCGTCTTGCCATGCGGCTCGCCTGCGCGCGTTGTTTTACTTTGAGTCCCCTTATCATCAACAACTTATCCATCCGTGCAACTCCCCAACACCAACCGCATGTATGATGGACACGACCAAGGTGCGACAGAGCACGCAAAAGCTGGAAGCCGAAGTAATTGATGAATACGGGCGAATGGTGGAGCTACTAGATCGAGTATGTTGGTCCCTTTTTTTTTTCTTTTTGTTTGATCGATGCGTCAAGCAAGGAAAGCTGGATAGCGGAGGTACTAATAAATACTTGCGTGCGCCTATCAGATGTCGAATTCGGCACACGAGCTATCGTCCCTACCGCCGTATTTGTTGGAAGGTCTCTTGCCGCTCGAACGCAAGATGGGCCTGGTCTTGACGCTCTTCAAAGCCTCAGTCTGGTCGGTGCTGGTACAAAAACAAAGAGAGTCTGAAAATCGTCAGCGTTGAATTTTGGGAGTCGGTCTCCGTATCGCCTATCATTGTTGTTTTTTGTTTGACATCGGAGGGGGGTAGGTTACCTTGATATCGCAGTAGTTTATTATGAAACCCTTCGCCCTCAAAATTGCTCATGGCCAAATGGCTGCGAGCTAACAGCCATTGACGAGTGTCTGAGAGGTTGGCTTCAGGAGAATAAGTCGGCGACATGTTTCGGCGAGTTGCCCTCGAAGGATTTCTCATGAATTGAGATGGCTCTGTAGCAGTGCTTGCCGTCGGCTTTGACGAGCCGGGGACGTCATTCTATTACATTTTTATTGATCACTGTTTCGTTCGCTTGACCGTCGCAACCGATGGATCCAGCTGATGGAGCACTTCATTCGGTGTGCGGCTGCTCCGGTCGTATTCACCCTTCCGGCTCTTCTGCATGGCTCAGTTAACTGAGTTCACCAGATCAGCCCCTGTCTGGGTGCTGCTCGACTGTGGTGTCTCAAGCTTAACAACCTGTGTGGCTGGACACCAACACAAGAAGTTGAGCGTGAAGGGTTTTTGTTCCTTAAATCGGTCGTGTGCGTCCAGCCTCGTGGCTTCTACCACTCAAGTGCTTTGACCTCATCTTGAATCTCAATCGGTCAACTCACTCCACTTTCTCTTCCCACTGACCACTCCATTCTGCCGCCGAACTTCATCTTGTGCTCTTCCTCAGCGCACCAATCACCCCACTTAACAGCACACCTCATCTTGCTCTCACTCTCAGTGCCATGCACTCATTCTTCAACAGATCCAAGAACCTGAAGAACAAGCTCACCTCAAGCTCAAGCCTTTCCTCACCCGATTCCCTCCCTCAATCGCTTGGCGAGCTTGGTCGCATTGCCCCCTCAACACCGCTTTTCTCTAACAATTCCAGCACCGACAACCCCTCCGATGCCGAACTTCAACTCATGTACGGCTACATCGGGCTGCACACCGAGATCGAACTCGACCTTCCCACCACCGCCCGTGCCGTTAATCTAGTCGCTCAGGAACTCAAAGCCAGAGCTCTCGAAACTCCACTACTATTCAGTACTCACGCACTCGATATCTCTACCGAAGGCACTCATTCTCTCATCAGGCGTTTTGTTCACAATCAACATGAATTCCCTCAGGGTCAGCACTTTCTTTCCCGTTTGACTTGGTTAAAAGATCAACAGTTCAGAGCTCCTTGTTCCTTTTCTTTCTTTCTTATTTTTAAAAAAAAAGCCACAAAAAAGCAAGAATTACTATGCTGACCTGGTCATTTTTTTTTCCTCCCTCAATTCTCAACAGATCTCGTGATTCACGGCCCGGAAAATTTGGCGGCTTTTCTGAAATGGCTGTTGTCTCGTTATGTCAATGGACGAGGTACACATGGTATCATTGCGTGGGAGCAATATGCCAGCTGGCGAGAGTCCGAAAAAGGTATACAGTCCTCCATTCCTCCTTTCAGTATTCAAATACTTGCGCGTTTGCTTACTTGTCATACATGATTGTTAGCTTTTGGATATCCCGATAGATTTTTCAGTACCCATCTGTTAGCTCACATGCCTGCAGAGGCAGCTAGTTTGCTGTCTTGCCTCCTTGATCTTTTCGCGAGTGCATCGGTTCGTGCAGATTTGAACGGCATGACTGCTCATAAATGCGGAGCCCTGTTTGGGTAAGCTCATTTTAGTTCTCCAGAAATCTCAGCATAACAGTAACTGAGCCTTGGTCCCCTTTCAGTGCCTATATCTTTGGACTCGAAGATGACAAGCCGTTTGAGACAACTTATTCGCATTGGTTACGCCAATCTCACGCTACCGAGCATTTAATCTTAGCATACGTAAGCCACCAATTCACCTTCTCCTCCTAAGTATCTATCTCATATTCGAGCAATTTCATTCAAACCACAATTTGAACAGATGCGTGATCTAAAAACTCAGAGCCCTACTGGAAAACTGCCTTCGCGAATGGAAAGCACCATCAGTGGCTACCCATCGATCATCCCCTCTCTGATCAAGACACACCCTAGCGCTAGGTTGGAGAAAGTTGCACGCTTCCAGCGATTGACGCCTTTCTACAGTTCCGATCTGATTTCCAGCGCCGGCACCTGGAACGTTGTGCGCAGTAAGGCCTGGGATCGCCTCAGACCTTATCCTGAAATTGGTGCCGCCCAGTACCTCAACCACACTAAAGCTGGCTTCTCCACGGAGCCATCCAAGCTCTTCTTTTCTCCATCGTACAAGCGTCTTCTCAACATTAGAAACCGAATTAACTTTGAACACGAAGATGACCAACTGGTCGTCAACTTCGAAGGTCCGCAGCGCTTCAAGAACCTCGTCGAGAAGGAGTGGTCTGGCTTCCTGAATCGGGGATTCCAGGAACCAGACGCGAAGAAGTTGGAGTTCGACTTGGAAGAGACCTCTAGTGCCAAGTTGAAAGCGAAACGCGAGACCATGGACTGGGACTCCTTTAGTGGTGCTGGATTTTTAGGCAGGGAAACTTATCGACCTACAGATCTTGATTTCAAGGTCGACATACAACACACACCCCCTCCTTCCAACCCCCCATCCAACTCCAAAAAAGGTTTTACCAAGAAACTAATCAAGAACAGCCGAAGTCCGGCTGCTTTCCCTCATGATACTACCCCAATCGAATTGCCTTCGATACTTGTGGATGAGAACTTCTTTGAAGCTTGGGCTGACATTTTAGTCAGCTCAGGTTGGTCTCGAGATGAGCTTAAAGAAGTCTCTTGGGTCTTGATTCACTGCAAATGCAAGCCGGCTGATCACAAAGAGTTTGAGTTCCGACCAACAGCACTCAACCCTGATGGCCGCAATGACGATATGTGGACCTTGTTTGAGGAAGTTGTACCACCGGAGTGTCGAACAGCGCAGCTGAGTGCACAAAAAGCAACCAACAATAAAGCCAATCGGCGTTCCTTCCTGCGAGTGATCACTCGCAAGGAGAGCAAAAGGTCACCGCAAGGGTCGACTCACGAGAAGGCGGCACCAGCGCCAGGATCGTCTTTAAGCTACTATCCAATAGCACCCGAGTCACAAGCACCCTCCATATCATATCCCCGCTCACGATCACCTTCCAATTATCATGTCGGCCAATCCGACTCTCCTTCGCGCGCTGCTTTCACTATGCCTCAGTTTGGTCATACAAATCTCTTCCGCTCATTTTCCAAAATGGTACAAGGCGGTCACTCACCCGTCAATTCATCTCGCCTTCATGCTGTCGACAACGACACGGAATCATTAGATCAACCAAGTTCAAGCTCTCCCAGTCGGCCTTGGCCCGGCAACTCCGCACCTTGGGTTGTTGTTTCAGACGACCCAAGTCGCTCTTGCTCAGTTGGTACAACTCGTGGCGTGCCGAATTCCATCGGTGTTGACAACAGCAGCTCAGAAAACCTCGATCGGCCATCAAATCCATCACCTCCTCCATCGGATCGACCGGAAGGCTCCCCCAGCATGACCAGCCTCGATGGTGCACCCGGCGGCGATCCCGAAGGACCGGTTCATGATGGCAGCCGCTTCTCGGAGGTTACGAGTTCGATCGCCAGTAATTCTGATTTCACTATTGAATCAGTGGAACGATTTTCTGAACGATCTTCTTTTCACTTGAGCCCGCCACCGTTAATACCCAGCTGGAGTGTTGATCCTGACCCTCCAGCCCGCATGCCACCCGCAACGTTCACTACAATGGACGCGTTTGAATCTTCAAATCCACCATACACTCGCGTAAGTTGAAACCCACTTTTGTCCAGTCCGCCGAAAACATGTTTTCCAAGCACGCTATCGTCATTATGTCATATCCCGTCTATCTTCACTTGTCGTCATTTCTCTCTATCCGTTATATAGTTTATCCACATATATTCTTTGCAAAAAGACATACAACCATCACTGCGCAACCCAATCACCCATTTCTTTTTTTTTTTGCGACTCACCTGATCCTCAATGCCAACAATAATGTCCTGCTTTGTCCCTTGGTGAAGAGCACCCGCTACCTTTAAGTGGATGACCAATTGGTCCTGATAATAATTCGTACAATTCCAACTGCAGCTGACTCACGTTGTTTCTTATTCTCAACAAAAAACAATCCAACGAACAAAACAAAAAGCCCCAGGATGCAGAGCCCCCGACTTCCCCTCAGTCGAGCACTTATTCTTCACCGTTGTTTCCGTCAGGCGATAAACTCAATAGCAGGATCCCACAACAATCAATTTCACCACCACGTGAGGTAGAACAGCAGCGACTGGAGAAGCGGAAGGTGCTCGAGGACCGGCGGCAGCGGCTCGAACAGCTACGACTTCAGCAACAACAGCAGCAGCAACAACAGGCACAAGAACAGCGATCATCTCTCCAACCGCCCCACCAAGCCACGCTCTATGCACGATCAGAAAATGCTCTACAACAACAACAGCCGCCGCTTTCTCCCGCGCCATTGAAATTGGCACTTAGGAAAGTGGCGCTGAACAGCCCTTCTTCACTCGCTGGCTCCCTCGATTCTCCTGGTAGTGGTGGCCGTGCTGAGGGTCGGCCTGTTTCTCTGCGCAAGGCCATCCCCCCTTTGGACCCCGTGCCCAATAATCACTTCTCATCCAGACCTGTCTTGCCTCCGCAATTTGACATCAAGGCTAAAAAAGTTTCCAACAGTTAAGCCCCTCCTCTTGGTTTCCCCCTTTTCCCCTCATGAATCATACTTCTCCCTCCTTCAAATTCCATTGAATTGGTGCCAAGTGTTGATTGGCGATCTTTTCTGTTTTCTAACACGATCAATCAGTTGTTGATCTCTTTGAACAAGCACAGCCCAAGTCTCCCTCACGTTTTGAACACGAAGTACGTTCCGTAGCTTACACCATGCCGCCCTCTCCCGTCCGGATCCCCGTTCGATCACTAAAACTGTCGCGCGTTGGTGAGCAAGAGGAAAAGTGACTCCTCCTGCCTCTATTCTATCCATCTACATGCTTAGATTGTACTATACCTCCTCCCCCCTTCTGTTCTCCCTGTGGCGCTGTGAATCCTCGCTCGTTCTCTTTCGCATTTCAAAACTTTGGCCTTTTTCGGTCTTTCATTTTTTCCCTCCTCTGACTCCTCCCCCCTTTGTTGGACACACCAAACATTCTTCTACTTTTTTCTTCTCTCGTCTTTCATCCTTTTGGGGCATGTTTCTTTTTATTGTTTTTCAGAGTTATATAAGTTTGTGGTTGGACTGTATTATCGTAGCTTCCTTCACTCATCGTCTACTGTCACTCTTTTTATAAAAAAAATCTGATAACTTTGTTCTTACCAGTTAGTGCAATGCTTTATTTATCACATCAGTCTTTTTTCTTTGAATTTTTTTAGTCTTGAATGCTGTGTGTTGATTCTATCTGTGCCATGCATGTGTTGAGGGTAACTAGACGTGTGGACATGGCAGATCAACTTTATGTACTCTTTTTTTCATGTGGCTCAGTTGCTTTGACGTGAGTAGCACGAGTTGCTTGAATTCAGTGATGCCAATCTGATGCTCGCAGTCAGCCTTGACGTCAGCTCACTCTTCTTCAGTGTGGGTACAACGTCACTTCCGCGTTCGACACTGTCACATTGCTCCCGTTGGAATACGGTACACGGTCATTCCGCGATTTGAATTGGTATTTCTGTACCGATCAAGATCCCGGTCGGAAAGGGCTGTCGGTGATGGAAGAGAATGATGATATTGTAAAATTAAGCTGTCTCATCTGGCTGGGCGCCGACCCGAAGCCATCTGACCCCCATCTATCTTGCCGAATAATGATAGTTATACCAGCAGCCGCGAATGGAGTGGCTTTCTCTCGGGGCGCCCAGCTGATGAGATCACAGACTGCCAAGTGCCGGGACTTTGACAAGGGCATGAGCCGCAGAGAGTTGCTGCATGGACCCGGACGCCCAAGAGCTCTCGCGCCGCTATTCAAGAGCCATGAGTGTGCTCTCCCAAGCAAGTTTTGCTTTTTAGGTGATCTGAGCATTCAACCTGCCCACCCTACCCATTCTTCTTCCAAGCTTCTCCAAACGCAGCCTCCGGACACTTGATCTCCCCTCCATCCAACGTCTTTCAATCTCTTCATCAGACCCTCCGCCATGAAGCCAATCCTTATCATCCTCATCACCCTCAATTCTGCATTATTCGGCTTTGGCAAGAAGACTCACAGGAGACAGACCGTGACTTGCACGTCCTATGACTTCTCTCACGAACCTCAAGGTGAATCTTTCACCCGGACGAAACCCCCCTTATACCAACGTAACTAACCGTTCGAGTAAATGATGGCATTGGACGATTCCTGTTGGACGACGATGATGGATCAAATTCGAAAGTTTGCATCGATTCGGAAAATGCCACCTGGAAATGTGGGGCATGCAAGGGATCTATCAGTGAGCGAATAATAACTTTCCAGTTGTACATATGAAGAGCTTTTTTAGGACGCAATGTGTTGACGCTGCGGTGTCCGGTGCTCAGCGGCGCATGGCTGCTTCTTGAGCAATAGCACCCAGGAGGATCCCGATACGGTTGACTGCAAGTTGCGCTTTACTCAGGAGTCTGATGACGAGGAGAAATACGGTAAGCATGGCTCCCAAGTCAATTGGTGGCACTCTGTTAATGCCCTTTATTCCTTGCCGTGATCCACGAACACAAAAAGCCTGCATGGACGACTTACAATCCTCGTATAACTGTCTTGACGATGTATCTAGCTATATGGGAAACGCTTGTAAGCTTTTCAATCGTCTCTTTATCTCAGAGTATCCAATGGATTAACGTTCACCACACCTTCAATTCTTCCCAGCATGCAGTGATTGCAAGCTTGCTTAAATCGACCAGAGAAGAGATTATCCAACATTCCTACCTCAGCTTTTCAATCTCTTGTGACGGTAAATATGGTCTATTTCCACCTTACATAAACCTTCTTTTGTGAGCCTCTGCCATCAGTGTCAGCTTGCTACTATGCAAAGACAAGCAGGCATAGTAGTCGCAAGACATAAACAGGAATAATTAACAATGATTTGTGTAGAATACAAATTACAATATTTATCAAAACACCTCTGTTTGGTGCAATAAATCCATAAATATTATTGCACCAATGAGTTCTATGTGTAAAACAACCTAGGGTCACTCCCGACAACCCATAGAATTAACTGTTCATACCTGTTATCATAACAAGAAATAACTACTTGAACAAAATAATCAGACATATAGAAATGTCACAACAAAGTAGTAACATTACACAGGCATGTGAAAGACCTCTAAGCACAAAATTTCAACACATAGAAACTTGTTTATTGGTCCTAGAAACTTGTAGTACATTGCAAAAGAATTAGCACATGTTTCTAACATACCAAAATGTGCCACAAATAATATAAATACAAACAATACACTAATTCAGGACTGGCTAAAGGCAACTGGAATTGCCCAAACAGTCTAATAATACTGAACAAGGCTGGTAACAAGCCACACAATGAAAATATTTACATGGTGTGACAAACCACAGCATGTGTTGCACCATATGGCTCAATAAGGCCACTATTGAGTCAAAATACAGACTAAATGTATACAAATGAGTACCAGGTGAGTCCCCGACACTTAGACAGACTCATGAGTTTGTCCCAAAGGCTACGGATAGACTTGAAAGCACTGCCAGCATATTTGGATTGGTTGAGGTTATCCCAGTTAAACTGGGATGCAATAAACCAATTCAAAANACGCTACACAAAGTTGGAAGAAAAAAACAAGCGCTACGCTAACCGTTATTGGCCTTGTAGTGTAGTGTAGTGTAGCGGCCCACTGTTGGTTACAACCAACAGTTTTTCTTACCACAAAGCACATCTCCATAGATAGTAATGCTAGAGTTTTCTACCAATGATTACTACTCCAACAACATTGTTGAGACTATAAAACCTTGGGGCTACCAATTCACCAGAAACTAATCTTTTGATATTAAGGAACACTTGCTATTGTTGGTAGGACAGGAAAAATTCCAGTAAACATCAATATTCCTCTTCTTCTCTCTATATCATCCCCAGGGAGCCTATATGGTTCAAGCACATCCTGTTTCCCAGCCCCTGTTCTCAGAGGTATGGCCACCTCCTCCCTAATAAGATCACATAGAGATTCCTCTAGATCTAGAGCTAGATTATTCTGGGTATAGTAACCTTAGAGAACTTTCCTTACAGTGTTACAGTGTGTTTTAGTGGAAAAATGCGGCCAGAACTGTAGTGCAGCTCAATATATCTAAGTGGTTTTTAGAAGCTCTTTGGAGCCACTAAAAAGACAGGATTTGTGTGAAAAGAAATGACTGCTACACTAAAATGTTTTAGCTAAAAAGCATAGCATAGCGGCCCACTGTTTCCACTATCCTAATTATTAAAGGCCATGTACTTTATTCTAGAATAGCAGCCAAATTCTTCTTACATATTAGAATAAATTTCATCAATTTTTTCAATAAGATTGAAAAACTATCCCTAGTTGTATTTCAAGAATTAGTTTAATTAAAAGAATTCCAAACTTTCACTTATTTTAAATCAAATGTGTCTGAGAACAGATCTAAGTAATATTTTTTGCTGTACCACCCACATTGAGTGTGTTCCCAGAGGAATTTATTAGTCAACTTGGGAAGGCTGGAAATCTTGAAAAATTTCCAAGTTGCTTTTGAATAGCACCAAGCTGTTGGCTAAACAAATCATTTTCTGTAATGGAAACCGATAACACAGGCTCCACCCAAAGGCATCACCTCTGGTGATTCTGCTCTATTGGATCCCATTTTCCCTGATCTTTCCCACCACAATAATCTTTTTCATAAAATTTGACAATCACATCATTCTTTGTGGTCCATCATCTTTTCCTCTGATACATCTCAACTCCTTGATCAACCTCATCATCTTTTGCTTTGACACCATCACTGCAAAAAAAAACTTGCTAAACTGCCTGCAGTTGACATGCAGAAAGTCCCAGGAAACTTCTGTTGTTACTCCAACCAATCTCTCAAAGTGATTCAACCAAGCTTTGATGCACAGTGACTGTGCAGACTGCATCGTGACTGTGCCAAAACATCTACAGATGCAAACATGTGGAGTTTGGATGGCAGCTTGGCTGAAGCATTCTTCATGTCAACTGCATGCATTTGATCAAGTTTTCTTTTCAGTGCATAATCCTTTCTGCACAAATATTGGCTTTCTAGAGTTTTAAATTTTTTGAATGGTCTTTAGAGAATCTCAACTGGTGCTTCTAAATCGGACTTCTATACCAAATAGAGCAGCCTGAGCCCAATTCAGCAGCACCACCAGGGCTGCTAAACTGTCTCCAAACATAGGAAACTACCCCTTGGTTGCTATAGCTGTGCCAGATGTAAAATTATAGCACCCACCCATCCCACATATCAAAAAATATTTGGCCTTGTGGGTGGGGGGAGCACGATAGTTTTGTATCTATCAACCTATCTATCCATTAACCAACAAGAGCAAAGAAAAAGGGGAAAATCTGGGGTCAAGCTTTCAAAATCACCAAAAGGCAGAACATTCACAGTCTCTTTCTGGGTTGCAGTGTGCAAAGAGCGGCAACAAGGGAGTGTATTTTATTAGGGATAAAGAAGGATACTCACCAATCAAGAAGTTGTCTGCAATTACTTCTACTGTGTGAGCTTGCAAATAGGCGCTTTTTTGCGTTAAAAATTGAAGGAGGGGCATGTTGGAAGAGTTGAAGTTGGTCATTGCTGCCAGAGAGGATTGTCCATGCCTCTGGATGACAAATATGATGAAAAATGAAATGGATCAATGGGAAACAGGGGTGGAGGTTTCAACACACCATTGTGGTGATTTGAAAGCAAGAGGTGTGGAGGAATTGTAAGACTGAGCTGCTATAACTGCACCACAGCTGTTTTTCCCAGAAATTAATCAACTGGAACAACAGCAGCAACGGAGATGTAAAAAAAACCCTTTTCAGGCATGGTCCCTTTTTTTCTCTTTGGCCAAGAAGAACTTTGGTACAATCCAACCCAACTTTGAAATGTGTTGAATGGGGGTTGGGCTGGTCTCAAGCATTATTTTGGCTTTTCCAAGCACACTTGGCTGAATTTTTTCATAATTTGGAAGAGTTCCCAGACATTCTTGATAAATAGTTGAAAGCCGTCAGGAGCACTGAAAAAAAAATTGTGCAGTTGAGATGCAGAAAGTCCCAGGAAGCTTATGTTGTTAATCCAACTTTTCTCCAAGATTGATTCAACCAAGCTTTGATGCACAGTGACTGTGCCAAATAATCTACATATGCAAACAGGTGGAGTTTGGATGGCAGCTTGACTAGCATGCTGCATCAGGCAGTTGAGCAATTTCTTTTTTGAAGTGAAGTTAATTGGTATAAAAGTGAATGAGAAAGAGTTCAAAAACAATCAAATATGTTCTTACAGGAAGGTAGCAACAGGAATTGCTAGAAGCAGGTGGAAAGCACTTGAGATGTTTGGCTACTTTTAAGGGGTGGTGGTCGTTCATCCACTTCTTTTTAATGAAATGAGAGCAGGCTTTGATTAGGGTTTTTATGAGGACTGGATAAGGTTCCAGTAGGAAACAATTTGGTGGGAGGTAGATGGAGAACTACTCTAAAATGAGAAGGAGGGCATTCACTGTACTTAAAATTTTATGCTGGGGTGAATCACTGAGGATCTCTCTCAGGGCCAGAAAGGGTCAACATTTATATTCATGAGGTCACTCAGGAAGATAACTGTTGAATTTTGGTTATTCCTCTCTAGGATTTATCATAAATTCTGTTTCTACTTCATTATTACCAGTCAATTACAGGATTTCACCCTCCAAATGGGTATTTTGTATAGAAAAATAGCATTCATTCACCCAGCCAGATTCATTCATCTCCAACACTGCAAAAAAAAAAAAACCACTCAACTGCCTGCAGTTGACATGCAGAAAGTCCTAGGATGCTTCTGTTGTTACTCCAACCTTTCTCCACAATTGATTCTACCAAGCTTTGATGAACAGTAACTTTACAGACTGCACAGTGACTGTGCCAAAACATCTAAATATGCAAACAGGTAGAGTTTGGATCACAGCTTGGCTGGAGAATGCTACTTGTCAACTTCAGGCAGTTGAGTGAGTTTTTATTTGTAGTGCCAGTTCCCTCAGTACAGTGGTTAGTACACTTGAAATGGAAATAAGAGATGTGGGTTCAATTAACACAAGACACATAATATTTTCAGAGTTTCACAATACAGAGTGTCATTTGGTGTATTGAAAAATTCTTAAATCAAATAATTCAATGTTGGTGTCATCTTGAACCATGATAGTGAATTTATAATTTAATTCAATACATTATATTTTCACATTAAATCATACTGCATTGTTATATTTTGTTTGGGAATATGCGATCAGCGTATCTTGTTTAAGGTTGCGGGGCTCACAGTGTCCGGGAAGAAGTTTGCCCTCTGCGTGCCTGCACTTGACATGTTGGGTCAGGAGGTGTCCAGGAAAGGGAGGAGTATTGCGCAGCTGAAGCTCAACAAGATTTTGCTGTGGCCTACTCCGCTCACAGTGTCTCACATCCTTCAGTTCTTAGGTTTGTGTAGCTATGTGCGGATGTTCATTGAGCGGTTTGCGGAGGTGGCCAGTCCAATGCGGCGCCTTAAGCTCAATAAGATTCTATTATGGCCTACTCCGCTCACGTCTCATATCCTTCAGTTCTTAGGCTTGTGTAGCTATGTGTGGATGATACGTGGAACGTTGGTTGTTGACTGCGGGTGCAGCAAAAACTGGTGTAGGACTTCCTTTTTGTCAGTGTGGCAGGTACCAAGTTTTGTTTGGGGCGATATCTGGAGTCTCTCAACTTCCCGCACAACGTTCCGGCTAAACTGCGGGCATGGGAAAAAAGGAAACTGATTGGTTTCTTTGTCCACAAGGGACAACTTTGGCGGAGGCAGACGCCGGTGCTGTTGGTGGTGGCCATTTTGAGGGAGGATCAGGAAGCAATTTTGTGTAGTCTGCACGAGGAGTTGGGTCATTGGGGGGAGGCGGAAACTTGGAGTTGGGTGAAACAGCGTTTCTGGTGGCCTGGGGTGGTAAAATTGGTATGGGGGTGGGTGCAGAGTTGCGAGGTGTGTCAGCAGAGGAGTGCAGTGCTTCCTAGGGAGGTGGGCATTCCAACGGGCAAAGATTCCCTCTTCAGTCGGGTATCATTGGACGTGGTTCACATCAAGGCTGGAAAATTTGCTTATTTGCTGGTGGCTCGCGACAATCTGTCCGGATGGGTGGAAGCATGGCCTTTGGTGAAGCTGTCCGCGGAAAAGGTGGGGCAGTTTCTGGAGGAACATTTGCTTTCAAGGTTTGGGTTGTTGCGCCTAGTCACTGTCAATGGTGGCGCAGAGTTTTGAGGAAGTCTAATGAAGCTGGTACAGTTGTGCAGGACAAAGTTTGGCTGGGTGACGGAGTATTATCCGGATGGCGCGGGGTCATCAGACAATCAAGAACGTGTTGGTCAAACTTTGTGGCGAGGACAGGAGTAAATGGCAGCAGTATCTGCCATCTGCTTTGTTCACGGATCACATTTCCATC
>LAVV01004332.1:5272-22158 GCA_001263375.1 Puccinia sorghi
TTCCAAAGGTACCCAAAGTCCCCTGAACTCGTAGCAAGACACCTTTGAGAGGGATCTAAACAAACCCTGCTTCCATATCCTTTGGATATTCCCCATCAAAAACTTTTCATACATCCAGAACTGTCCACAGGAGTCCTCTCCATAATTTCTGTGACCATTTTGCTCCTCCTGTAGCTAGAAGGAAGTATCATTGGTATCAGGCAGGCAGACAATAATCTCTGTCACTCTTTTTTTACGGTCAAATCCTCTTGTTGCTTGTCTGTTCAAAATGCCCTTGTGTTAGCCACCCACAACTTGGCCTCTTTCTTGTTTAGCCTATTCAAGCTCATCTTAGGCTACTAACCAAACAGAATCATTTTTACCATTTTGATCCTGGTGTTAGCACTTGAGCCCCAACGTCCAGAACTCCCTGCAGTGGCACTCACCAGACCCAAAGTGAAGGCAATGTGCACACATTGCCTTGATAGGTAAAAAGGGATTTGTACCTAAAAAGGCAATGTGTAAATGTTGACTTTTTTTTGGCCCAGTGACTCAAGCCCTACTGATCAAGCTTTCCGGTACTTTTTCAGACTAGTGTCCCCTATTCTATTTTTTACATTAAATATAAATCCACCACCATCCTGCCTAAATTTCTTCAGATATAACTGTCAGAGTGCCTTGAAAACATCCCCAGCCAACTACATCTATCAACTACCCCATCACATCACCACACAAGTCGATACTACTTTTTCCTTTTCCTGTATTTACAAATGTGTTGCAATAAGAAATGGCTCTGAGGCTTGACCTGTAGGCAAGATCTCAAGTATTTTTATTTCTTGTGTTCAGGTGGCGGAGCCGCAAGTTCACTAAGCAGGATATGATTCCTGTAAATTAACTGTTGATTTCCATGTATATTCTTAATATTTTTGGTTTGAAAAATGTAGCATGTTGGTTGCATGGAACCCGTATATACACAGCAAAAATTGAGTTGAACCATTGTGTAACCAATTAACATAATGCAGACATCTGATACACTACTCAACATTATCTCTGTTGTAACCTTTATAAGCATGTAAATTTGATGCACTACTCAACACTATCTCTGTTGTAACCTTTTCCAATAATATATAATATGCTTTTATTCCCTGTTCAAGGGATGAGAGAACATTGTGCTGGTGTGTACGCAAATGTATGCGCATACATTAGCATGACAAAAGCTGGGACTGAGTGAAATGAGGGAAAGGTTCATTTCATGTTTCAGGTGAGATTTGTTTGAAAAGTTTGAAGACAGGTTAGGATGACCAAAACATCTTTTGTGTAGACACCCATTAGCACCCAGAAGCATGACAATGATGAATCAAGGATGCTGACTGATGAAAGAAAGGTGAGGGACCCAAAGAAAACAATTGATTTTCTTTGCCAGGTTGGATGGTGGACAGGGGTGATCACAAGCATCAAAGGTGAGGCCGCATGATATTTAGAACATGGTTTATTAAGTTTAAACTAGAAATATAGTTAGCATTCATGGATTGGATCACAATGAAAGAAATCAGACATTCTTTCAAAGGTATCTTTGAGAACCATAACACAAGGAGTGACAAAAGAAAAGCTTTGAAAATTGAAGCAAGGGTGTTTTCACACAGCGGACATTTTCTAATGGTTGAAGAATGCAAAAACAAACAACCCAATTTTTATGTGATAAATATAGAGTCATTCTTCAATGTGGATTCAGCTTTAGTTCCAGATCAATTGTGGTAAAATTCCACTTCTCTGATGGGGTGGATTGATATCATCTGGTCCTGCTCCATAGGAATTTGATATCAACATTCCTTCACCATATTTTGGGAGATAAATCAGCATGTTTTCATGTTCTGTTAATGTAAACCTTATGGATACTTCCTGTGATGTTCCAGGAAAAAAATGAATTATGGCACTCAACACCAAGTTCTAGAAATTTTCCCGGTTACTAGTATATATATATATGTATTTATGTATGGATCTTGTATTGAGATAGTATAAATTTAATTGAAGAGAATAAAAAGAAAACAAAAGTTATGAAAATTAAAAGAAATAAAGAAAGAATTGATGTTGCATGAAGGAAATTAGTTCTCTGTTCTCTGTTTTACTTCTTTTATTTTTGAACAAGATATGAAGTGAGACAAGAAAGAAAACTCAAAAAACAAGAGAACAAAATATACTGTAGAGTTACAGGCTTGAAATAGCCAATGTTTCTAGTAAATTTGGAGTCTTAAACAAGGTTTTTGAGAAGTGGATTCACATTGAGAGAGTCACTTACTGAGATGGAAGAGCATATATTGTTTTTGTTGAATTTCTGAACTGGCGCTCCAAGAGTGAAAAGAAAGGAAAGGAGGATTGCAGTGACACTTTGGATTACATCTTTTAATCCGGTCTAACTTAGCGACCGATGCGAATCCCCTCATAGTTTGCTTGTCAAGTTAAATCTTTCTTTTTTTTTTTTTTTGTCAGGTTTTTGAGAAGATTTCACAACCAGCTTCTCCGTTGGAAAGGTAGCCAATATAGTGTCAAAAAAGAGGCAGGATCAATACTGCATTATAATCCAACTGTTTTTTTTTTGGTAGCAGGAGATGTACCTGCAATGAGTCTGTTCCAGCTTTCTTGACATGTGAATGTACTTTTGCTTCTGTGTCTGGATATTGCCACCACAAGTTTTTGTTATCATTGTGGTCAACTTGAACCTGTTATTCCATGAACCTGTTACAGTGTTCCAGGTGATGGGTACATATTCATCTTCTCTACTTTAACTTGAGGATCCTGTTGGAGAGCTCCGTGCTCCGGTAGCTCATGGATGGTAGAGCACCTACTGAGGGATTGCAGGTTCGAGTCCCGTAATCCCCATCTTTCAACAGATCTTGCGTTTGTGGTTACTGCTGATGTGATCTTGTCAAGGTTGTTTCTTAGCGACGAAGCAGTCTTCTAGACTTCTTTCGAAGTTCTTCCTATTGCGTGGATTTCAGGCGCTGTTTCTCTCAATTGGGGATATTTAATTTGTTTGTTTTCGGTGGGAGAAGAAGCCAACAGATCGATCTCGGCTGCCCATGAGATTCTGTTTCTCATTATTATTCTCTTGGCACACCTGGAGTTTTCTTCCCGGATCGGTTTTCATTGTCAAGATCAAAGAAATGATGGAACACCCGACAAGCACTTGAGGTTTTTTCGGTCCATCAGTAGATCCATCTGTAATTAGTGTCAGTGTAAATATGTACATATCTGGTAGGTTTGTCCGCTGAGGGGATGTCTGAAGTGGGCCAGTCTAGTCCCATCACGTTGTGGATGGAGACTGATCTGCTTGGCGTGTTCTAATATTGATTTAGGTAAGCCAGCACTGCCCACTCTCTCGCCAGTCTGCCCTGCCCTCGCTCAGACAGCAAAGTGGAACTCAGTTTATAAATAGATCATCTCCTTTTCTGCTCGGCTCAGTCATGAAGAAGAAGAAGAAGAAGGAAGAAACGTACACTAGCAACCCATCATGTCTTCACAACAACCGCAAGAGGAACAGCCAAACGAACAGCAACAACAACATGACTTCACCATCTCAACAACACAGCTCAACTCACTCATTGACCCAAAGTCAATCAAGACTCTTGCTGACCTCGGTGGACCCACCGCACTAGCCCATTCTCTCCAAACTCAACTCGACCGTGGTCTCAGCGCCCTTCAAGAGACACTCAACAACCGTCAGGACTACTTCGGCATCAACCTTCTACCCCAAAAACCTGCCAAATCTATCTTCCAACTCATATGGTTAGCCCTTCAAGATAAAGTCTTGATCATACTGATAATTGCTGCTATCATCTCACTCGCACTCGGACTATATACTACACTGGGTACTGATCCTAAAACATACACCGGCTCAGATGGTAATACAGTCACCGAACCTCAGGTATCATGAAACACCCTTTAATATATTTCCATCATCTAAAATAACTGAAACTTGCGTCTTCCCGTGCTTTTAAAATAGGTTGATTGGGTAGAAGGCGTCGCGATCCTGGTAGCTGTTGGTAAGTCGTCTTTTTCAACAGTCATGCTGTACCACCCAATAAATAAACTAACTCTCATTCTCTTCTTCAGCCATCGTCACATTAGTTGGATCAGTGAATGATTACCAGAAAGAGTTACAATTCAAAAAACTGAATGCGCAAAAGGAGGACAGATCGATCAAAGTGATTCGGCAGGGACAAGAGCAAATCTTGCAGATTGGGGAAATCTTGGTCGGGGATCTTCTGTTGGTCAATGCGGGGGACCTTCTTCCCGCCGACGGGATCTTCCTGGATGGCTATGAGGTCAAATGCGACGAGAGTAGCGTCACCGGCGAAAGCGATCTGATCAAAAAAGTCAACTATGAACAGGCCCTTCAACTGGCCTTGGAAAAATCTGGACAATCCTCCATCCCACTCCGAGAAGAAGTCCTACTCGGTAAAACCGACTGCTTCATGATCAGTGGCTCCAAAGTCGTCGAAGGCTACGGTCGATACTTGGTTACTGCCGTCGGGCCAAACTCTTTCTACGGAAAGATTATGATCTCGTTGAGTCTCTTAAATCCCTTAACGCGCCTCACCAAACTTGAAGCGATTCACCATCAACTAATTCTGATTTTTATTGAAAAATTTCCTCGCCAGTCTTCAAGGCGACACTGAAAGCACACCACTCCAGACGAAGCTCAACTCGCTCGCAGAACTGATCGCCAAACTTGGCGCGACCGCAGGATTGATCTTGTTCGCTGCGTTGATGATACGGTTTTTTGTTCAACTCAAAACGCAGCCTGACCGGTCAGTCTGTCTGAATACCTCACGCAGTTCAAAGCTTAGAACTAACCTCCTAGCCTCTCGTTTTCAGCAAACCGAGTGATAAAGCACAATCATTCATTCAGGTGCTTATTATCTCTGTTACCGTTGTGGTTGTCGCTGTCCCCGAAGGTAATGTCAATCTTTACCCTCGAGGTTTGGGCTTGAATTAACCTTCCTCGTCGTTCATATTTAGGACTTCCCCTTGCGGTCACCCTTGCTCTTGCGTTCGCCACGCGTCGAATGACCCAAATGAATCTATTGGTTCGAGTTCTGAGTTCCTGTGAAATCATGGCCAATGCGACTGTTGTCTGCACGGACAAAACTGGAACATTGACTCAAAATAAAATGACGATTGTTGCTGGCTCGATCGGAGTGCATTGTAAATTTGCTGCGGATTTGGAGCAAAACGAAAGACGAGTAAATATTGATGAGAAAGACCCTCAAGAATCCCCATCAGCTTTCACCGTCTCTCCTGAAAATGGCAACCCGAAAATCAGTATCACCGACGACCCCGGTTCTCCTTCATCTCACAGTGCTACCCAAACTTTCCATCACAATCATCGATTGGATTTTTCAGTTGACCAAGCAAAAATTGAGCAGCATCTCACGCCGGCCCTGATTCGAGTGTTCAATGAATCAATTGCCATCAATTCGACAGCATTTGAGGCCAAAATTGGAAGCGGAGAACTGGAGTTCATCGGCTCAAAAACTGAGACGGCTCTGTTGAGCTTTGCCAAGGAACAAGGCTGGCCAGATTATCATCAAGTTCGACAGCGGGCGGAAATCGTGCAAATGATTCCATTCAGCTCACAGCGGAAGGCTATGGGTGTCGTTGTCAAGCAGCAGAGCGGTTGTTATCGGCTTTTTCTCAAGGGTGCCTCTGAGGTCCTTACCAAACTCACGAGCCACTATGTATGTGTACGGCGCCCATCATCTGAAGAAGGGATAGACCCGGAGACGGTAACGACAGCTACATTCGATCTTGATACACGGGAAAACGTCAGTCGGACCATCATGTTTTACGCCAACCAGTCGCTCCGAACGATCGCCTTGTGCTACCGGGACTTCGAGTCTTGGCCTCCGAATATGCTTGCCCCTGGCATTGACCGTAAGGATCCGAACAGCAACGAGTCCGAGATCTCGTTTGATGACCTCATCGATGGGGAAGGAATGACTCTTCTTGCCGTCGTCGCTATCGAGGACCCTCTCCGGCCTGGTGTCACCGAAGCTGTTGCCAGTTGTGCAAGAGCAGGCGTCGCTGTTAAAATGGTGACTGGTGACAACGTCATCACCGCGAAGTCAGTTCTTCAAACCGTCAGATCACCATCGGATAACTTGGGAGTTTAATATTGACTTATTCTTTTCTATATCTGAAGATCGATTGCTTTGCAATGTGGAATTTACACCCCAGGCGGTATTATCATGGAGGGTGAGTTGTCACAGCCCGATCATGCCCAACTCACAACTCAAGCTAATTAAGGTATTACAATGTACATAAACACTAGGCCCAATTTTCCGTAAACTATCAAAGCAGGAGATGCTCGAAGTCGTTCCTCGGCTACAGGTGCTTGCCCGTTCATCCCCAGAAGACAAGAAGCGCCTAGTAGACTATCTCAAGTTTATCGGTGAAACCTGCGCTGTGACGGGTGATGGGACGAACGATGGCCCGGCGTTGAAAGCCGCGCACGTTGGGTTTAGTATGGGCATCAGTGGCACTGAGGTCGCTAAGGAGGCCTCGGATATAATTCTTATGGACGATAACTTCTCGAGCATTGTCTCTGCTATCATGTGGGGTCGATGTGTGAATGATTCGGTGAAAAAGTTCTTGCAGGTCAGTTGGTCAAGATGCTCCTACATACTCTTCTTGATCATCATCTCAATGTGCATGATTTACTTGCCCAGTTCCAATTATCCGTCAACATCACCGCTGTCTTGATCACCTTCATCACGAGCATTGCTTCTGATAGCGAAACATCCATTCTAACTGCAGTGCAACTGTTATGGGTGAACTTGATTATGGAGTTAGTGCTCCTCCCAATTTTTCGGGAAGGGCATTCTTACTGACGCGTCCGAGCGAACCCAGTACCTTTGCAGCATTAGCGCTAGCGACGGATCCAGCAACACGGGAATCTCTCGCCCGGAAGCCGGATCACAAGTCTGCGAATCTGGTCAACTTGGACATGTGGAAGATGATCATAGGTCAATCCATCTATCAACTGGTCGTCATCCTTGTGCTCAACTTCAGTGGGAAGCAGATCCTCGGTCTTGACGCCCCAACCGACGAAGCCACCAGGATTCAGTTTGATGACGAACACAAGACCCTCGTCTTCAACGCTTTCGTCTTCTGTCAGATCTTCAATCAGTTCAACGCTCGCGTCTTGGATCGCTCTTTCAACATCTTCCGTGGCATTCTCAAGAATTATTATTTTGTGGCCATCTTCTTGATCATGTTGGGTGGTCAGGTTGGTGTTTTTTTTCCTTGCTAGAAATCAAAAGCAATACATTAACAAAAACGGCTCAAATCTAAAAACATTCCAGATTATGATTGTAGAAGTTGGTGGGGCGGCGTTCCAAGTGACAAGTATCGGATGGCGAGACTGGTTGATTTCTGTGATCATTGGGCTGATATCCCTACCGCTAGGAGTGATGGTGAAGCTAGTGCCCACGGAGCCGATTGGCCGACTGGTGTATGGCTGGGGCTGGCTTCGAGATCCGAGCAAGCTGGAGGTGGAGATCGTCGACCTCGGCAAGGAGTATGAGGACGACGATCGTGGCGAGCTTGACAATCAGTCCAATAAATGGAACCCCGCTATCGATCGCGTCCGCGACAATCTCGCTCTCTTTAGTCAAATTCGAGGTCTGCTTCCTTTTCTCCTTTTTTTTCTCCCTCCAAACTTATCCTTTTCGTTCGACATTTCAACTCCGTAGGTGGGAGGATGAGGTCGTCTAGTTTTGTGAGAAGATCGCGACAGTTCTTGATGAAAGAGAAGGGCATCCACACGGGTGCATTGATGACGATGGTGTGTAGCTTTCCTACTTGATGTAGAATATTCATACTGATCCCTTTTTCTTTTGTGGATACATAGGTTCCTACTCTGGTGGTTACTTCAATCGGAGCAGGGTGGCAACCACAAAGGGACCACGAGGTGTCTTTGGGAGACCCAGCGTCGAGTAATCCGACGGCGTCTACGACCAGACTTTGGTGCGACCAAGTGGAAGTACATCCTGACACGGATGTCCATGATGTGAGAGATTCATTTTCTATGATAATTGGCTCGCTCTTCTGCTTATGCCCCTCTTCATCTTTATCTTTTTTTTATGTAGCCTGTGTATATCAAAATGGGGGCTAACAGATCTAAGGGTAAAAACCTTTCCCCTGATTCCCCGTCTTCTCCTCGTCAAATCCGGTACGAGCAAGATGACTCCCCTTCCAAGGCTCCGTAGCCTCTTTCTCTCCTCTCCATCCTCCCTTGCCCTAATTTAATTCCTTGTCTGGACTGTTGTTTATGTATGAGGGTTTTATGGCACCACATACACGGCCCTCTAACCCTCTCTCTTTCTCTCATTTCTGTTTCCTGTTCCTCTTCCGTATTTCTTCTTCTCCAACCACTCACCCCACCAACAAACAAACAAAATTCAAATTAAACACACGCTTTCTTTTTTTTATCATCAATGCCCTCTCAACTCGTCTTTCTGATGCCCATCAACATCGTTATCTTCTATCCTTATGTCTCTTCCTCATATCTTGCTGGATTTGTCTTCATAAGTGATATATTTCCTTTTGGTATCTTTATCGCTTATCTCGCTCATATGTGATATTGGGTCGTTTGTGTTGAATTTTCACCTGTGCTCTTCTTTCTATTTAATGGTTTTTGCTCCCCGTCGTTTGTGTCCCTTTTCTCATCCGTATCTACTTTATCTTTTTGTACTTGAGTGTTCATACTGGTGTTTTACATTTAATAAGTTTCCTTTTGGGGGGGTGGATCGATACTCGAAGACCCTGCTCCATGTCTTTTTTTTGGTGATTCTGGACTAGCCGAGCCTGGGCCTATAGGCGCGTGCCTTGAATTTTCCTTTTTTAAATTCTATGCTCTACTCGTCCTCCCTCTCTTCAAAGGCGTTTTCCAAATGTGTAGCTTCTACCTGCTTTCAGACGCTGTCGCGTCTTGTGAATCAATCGTTTACACATACGGGTTTAGATTTTCTCATGACTTTGTCTCATGTGCTCAATGGTATATATTACACATCCTCGTCAGAGTTACTCTTTTTTACCGCCTATATATTTATTTACTGGGGGAATTTCGCCAGTTTTCTCTTCATTGATCAGATCTTTCTTCCGTTCTCAAATCCTCTGCCAACACATCAATAAGGCGCGCGGGGGAGATCCAAAGAAAAAGATGGTTTTTGCAAGGCGAGGGATTGTGTGGTGGATGAGCTGCTTGTCAGCAATGAGGATAGTGGACGGTCAATCGGCGAGTCGAAGGGAGCCGGAGGCGAACCTCGCATTCGACATAGAAACCTGTACGGTAGCGGATGGGTGTCGAAAGGTTCCGGGTAAGCTGACGCTGGATGCAGATTGGCGGGCAGTGAAGGATGGGAGGACTGGGCAGAAGGACTGTCTGGATAGGCAGACGGGACAGTGGGATCAAGCTCTCTGTCCGGATCCGCTCACCTGTGCGCAGAACTGCGCGCTTGGTCGGGTCGATTACTCGCAGGAAAGAATCACCACCAATAGCCTAGCCGATTCCCTGGATCTCAAGTTGTTCAAGCCGGAGGGTCATCGAGAAGGGTCCCGCCTTTATCTGCTCGACCAACAGGATCAGTACCGGCTCTTCTTCCTCTTGAATAAAGAACTCGCTTTCGACATCGACGTCTCCAATGCTCCCTGCGGTGTCGCCCCTGCCGTCTATTTCTCCGCTATGAAAGGCGACGGCGGAGCTTCCCCTTCTAATACCGCTGGGCCTACATACGGCACTGGGTATTGCGACGCCCAAGGTCCTAGGAACATGCATTTTGTGCAGGGAAAGGTTCGCGCTTCTTGTCGTTTCTTTTCAAGCCAGACTTTCTGATTTTTCTTTCTCTCTGTCTTTTCTTTTTTTTTAAAAAAAAATCCTGGATACAGGCAAACTTAGCCGGAGAAGTGGGGTACGCTTGCCCTGAGCTAGATATATGGGAGGGGAATTCGATTTCCCAATCGTTTGCAGTCCATAACTGTGACGATGTGGATGCACGGACATGTTCCGGAAAGAACTGTGGAAAGATGTGCGATGGGTCGGGTTGTGATTTTGCGTCATATCGGATGGGTAACACGAGTTTTTATGGGCCGTTGAAGAGGGTGGATACGACGAAGAAGTTTACGGTTGTGACGCAATTTATCACGGCGGATCAGAGCGACAGTGGGGAGTTGGTAGAAATACGGAGGTACTATCGACAGGCGGGACGGCGGATCGAGAACAGTCTAGTAGAGATACCGTCGGCGGGGACGAATGGGAGCAGCCGGCCATTGCGATCCGACTCATTGTCGGATCAGTTTTGCGACCAAGTGGAGCGGAGTTTCGGACGCACGGACGGCTTCCGTAGGATGGGTGGGATGCGGAAGATGGGCCAGTCATTGGCACAAGGCATGGTGCTCGTCTTCACCATCTGGGCAGATCATGTCCGCGGCATGAGCTGGCTCGATGGCATCGCACCTCATCCCGATCCTCTCAAGCCCGGTTCCGCGAGCAGAGGCACCTGTCCCCCCGGCGTCGGCCTTCCCTCTAACATCAAGAAACTTCACCCCGACGCCGGCGCCGTCTTCTCCAACATCAGAGTCGGTCCTATCGGCTCTACTTATCGCAACTAGACGTCTCTCTCCCCTGATATCATCTGTCCTCCACCTCTCGATCTCTCCATGACTTCCGTTTGAGTCTACTCGCCGATCTCGTATCACTCCCCAACCTCTATGTATGAGCTCAGATATTGTGACAGAAAGAGGATAATTGGCTGTTTTCATCTTCTTGGCTATGATGTATGCGAATTTGAAGATTATTGCTAATACAGTTGCGGATGCCAATCCGCTGTATTGAGTTGTGGTCAAAATTCATATTTTGCTCGCCGGCCCTTGTGAGGATTACACAATAACTCACGGTTGTATATTTTGAGGATTAAGAGTATGCACTTACAAACCTTGCATAGAACCATGTAGAACCTTGCAGATATTTTCACTCAGAGTGTCTCTAAGTGCATTTTACTCACGAGCAATAAGACTGAGGGGAAGTTTTCTTCTTACTTTTTCATCACAACAGTATATACATACTATGTAGTTTCACTCTACATTATCTGTTGTACCCCGCGGGGGAATTTGAAATCTTACTCCATCATCAGTTCTGTCATCAACCACAATTTTTTTTTTCAAAACACCCGTGTCACCCCCTAAATCTCAAAACACTTCTCTTAACAACAGAGCTTACCCTTTCCATTCCATTCCCCATGCCTACAGGCGACCCCCCTCCTCCCCTCCATCTCCCCACCACCAAGAACTCAGAAGCCCAACCAGGCAACTTGATTTTTGAACGGATGATGCTGCAAGACACGTGTCCTTTTCAGACGACCAGGAAATGCAGATGGACCCGCCTGCTGACCCTCAACCTCGTGCCAACCAACTGCCAGTGCGTCCCGACCCCAACCCAGGATCCACTCTCCTATCCTACCTCAAGGGCATTATCACAGACGCGAATGGAAGTGTCAACCTAGACAAGACCACTGTCACGGTACTCTTACATCTGATTGAAAGTGAAGCTTGTGTCCAGAAGCAGTTACAGGAAATAAACACACGTCTGGAATCGATCGAGGTAAATCAACTCATGCGTCAGACACCACCGACTTACGCATCCAAAGCGGCAAAACCATCAGCTATCCCCAAACCACCGACCAAACAGGAGATGACACTCGCTAGACCAGAACGAACCATCATCCACGCCAAGACGGGCACCCACCCCCTCAAGGAAATCAACTGTGAACAGATCATCCAGCAAACCAACACTGTTCTGGATAAACTCAACACAACGGTACAAGGAGAAAAGGTGGCAATCAAAGCAGTTAGAATACTACCATCCGGTGACATCACTTTCTTCTCTAAAAATAGAATACACAAGGAATGGTTGAATAAGAACAAACATGAATGGAGTAAACAACTCCACCCAGATTTAGAAGCGACACCAAGCATGTATGTGATCTTGGCACACAGATTACCAAGCAGCTTCGATGCGGAGGCCGCCACCAGCAGGATAGAATTGTCGGACAACAGCTTTCTAGCCAAGAAGATTTTTAGATTGAGATGGTTGGGCGGGGTTTGGGTCCCATCTGATCCAAGACAGGCCGGCACTTTAGTAATATCTTTTTTGGATTGGGAAATAGCTGACAAATTGGTCAAGCAACACAGTCTTTTCTTGAACAGCGGTTATCACAGGGTTGAACAATTCAAGCGGATACCGCTGCAGTGCTTCAAGTGCTTACAGATGGGACATCTGGGTAAGTGGTGTCGAAACAAGGCCAAATGCGGAAAATGCGGCGAAAAACACAAAACTCGCAATTGTTCAAAACCGTTAGCGACGGACAACAAGATTTGTGTTATTTTCAAGGAGGGTGGAAAAGATAAGGAAATCTGGACACACACACCGTTTGATAAGGCGTGTGGAGTGAAGAGGAATTGGCTCATCTCTAAAAATCATCTCCATGATAAATAGTCTGTTACACTAACACCCATTGTCTCCAGTTGTAATTTAGATAATTCCCCTGATTTGTCAAGAAATGAAAACACCTTATTGCCCTCCACCATTGTGCAGTTGAACTGCCATAATAGTTGAGCGGTCACATATAGTATTCTTAACTCTGAGCCGGCCTCAGTATTTCTCTTACTCATTCAAGAACCCTGGATTAACCCGTTAACATGCTTACCACCTGACCATGAGGGATGGTGGACCTTTTAAAGCCACAAACACTCGCCTAGGGACCTTGCGGACAAACAACGGGTAACCACCTACGTCAGAAAAACCATTGAATCAAAGAACATTACTGTCCTACCAGGAAATAGTAAGTTCCTCTTTGCGCTGGAACTGGTGTTGCTGGCAGCGGCTGCGAGCCATAAACCTTTACAACCAACCAGGTACAATGATGGGCGTCAATCAACTTGGGGAATGGATCAAGGCAAACACCGACAGAAAACAGGCCACACTGATTGGAATGGATTCTAACCTCCATCATGTTAGCTGGAACCTGCCGGGATATACACATACTCATAAACCAGCTAAGTCTCTGATAACTATATGTGGCAAAGGTGGTTTTAGGTTGGCCTCTGAAAAGGAGCAGTGCACTTTTGTATCTAGCAGGGGAGCCAGGACAACCATTGACCTCACATGGGCCAACTTCTTAGGAGCGAAGATGATCGACAGCAGCCACACTAGCTCCAACAATCACGGCTTGGATCACCAAAAATTGTCTGTTACTTTGAAAGGCGGCACCCCTGCGCCTGCATTTAAATGGGTTGCCCCCAGGCCAAGTGAAGTGGATAAGGAGAGACTGCTCAAAACCTTGGGAGAAAAAATGACACAGCTAAGTACCACCGCTACACACCTACACATAGACCAGATGGAAGGGAAGTTGACTACTGGAATAATGGATTCATGGAAGAAGCAGGGAAGAAGAGTCAGGGTCGACCATAACAAGACCAAAAAATGGTGGAACAAAGAAATACTGGACCCATTGGTGAAGGTCAGGAACAAATGCAGACAGCTACTGATCATGAATCCCTGCCGGGAAAATCAAGACAGGTTTAATCATTGGAAAAGAATTTTCAGAGGCAAGGTGGCTGAACTTAAGCAAGAAAACTGGCACAACATTTTGGCGAAAACAGACAAGACAATGGTCTTTCAAGCTTTTCAGTTTACTAAACCTTGGAGCTGCCGTTGAAGGATGGAAGAGGGGGTATTGCCACGGATAAGGAAGAACAAGCTAGACTTTTATTATTGGGCACATCAGTGGTTGACAGCACTTGTGATTTGTCAGATTTACAGGTTGAGGAAAACTCTACCTTTGTGATCTACCCTCATGTAACATGTGAGGAGACAGGAAAAGTCCTGGCACAATTGGCAAAGAAGAAAGCCTCTGGACCAGATCTGATACCAAACAAGATACTGACTTTAACAGCCCCTGCAATCACACAGGCGCTGACCACACTCTTCAATAATTGCATCCAGACAAACTACTTCCCAAAGGCATGGAAAACGGCCACAACTACCATCATTAGAAAGTTCAACAAGAAAGATTACACAGAAACAGGGGTGTACCACCCAATTTCTTTACTCAACACTATCAGAAAAGTTTTTGAAACCATCATCGCTGACAGGATCACCTTCTGGGCAGAATTGAAAGGAATCCTACCGGAAGGACACATGGGAGGCAGGAGAGGTAAAGGCGGGGTGGATGCAATGATGGCTTTAACAATGTGGACAAGAATAAAATGGAGGGAAATTAAAGTCGTTCACGCTCTGTTCCTTGACGTGAAATCTGATTACCCATTGGTCAACCCGCGAAGACTGACAAACTCCCTTAAGAAAAAAAGGATGCCCCACGTATTTGTGGCAGATCATTGGCAGATACCTCAAAAACCGGACAACCCGACTGCGTCTGGTAGATTTCGTTTCAACTGAATTTAGTATTGAGGCAGGTCTCCCACAGGGATCACCTCTTTCTGTCATCCTTTATATATTGTACAACTTGGATCTGCTGATAAACCGGTTTGATTTAAATGGTGACAGTGTGTCTCTAGGTTTTATTGATGATGTTGTTCACCTTACCACAGGAAGGGATGGTGAAGAGGCAAAAGCAAGAATGGCAGAACTAGGTGAAAACTCTCTGAAATGGGGAAAGAAACACGGTGCTATCTTTGACAGCCAAAAGGCACAGTACATGCAACTGACGCACACAAAATCAGCTAAGTTCCCTTTTCTGTTCAACGGACAAGAGTTGAAACCTCTTAAAGAAGTAAAATTGCTAGGAATCTGGTTTGACAAGAAACTCATTTTTGGGAAACAACTTACGCAGGTCAAGAAAAAGGCTGACACCACCTTGGGCCAGCTCCTCAAAATTGGCCACTCACATTGGGGAGCCAGCAAACAGGATAGAGGGCTACTGATCTCCTCGGTTCTGACGCCTAGGGTGCGCACCGGTCTGGTACACAAAACATAACCTCAAGAAAGTCACTAACTTACTTGAATTGATCACAAACTCTGCAGCTCGATTCACAATGGGGGCGCTAAAGTCAACTCCAGTAAAGTATTCAAGACAATATCAACTTTTCAGACCGCTACAACAAGCCACACAAAACCAAATAACTAACTACTTCCTTTCAAAGTTGTTTAGGTTTACACAACCCCTCGTCAATAGAACAGCAGATCAGAACAGAGCTAACACATCAATGCCAGCACCACCCCAGCCCAGTCAACTCCAACTTGAAATTCAACAACCTATCAATCATAGCCAAACAACAAACAGAAGACATCAACTTTATACTTCCAGACTGGCCTCCTTGGTCCGAAAGGAGAAATATTGAAACAGCAATTCCAAGGGTAAGTAATGAAAAAGATAAACTGATCACGGAAGCTTATATAGGCAAGGTTAAGGGGTGTGAGGATACCTGTTTGATTTTCACGGATGGCTCGGCCCACCCAGAAGAGGGGCTAGGAGCCGCGGCCACTACTATTGATGGGAAATCATTTAAGCTAGCCTACCTGGGACCCTCAGGTAGAGCAATCAATTTTGAATGTGAACTTGTAGGACTTTGACTTGGACTTGAAATGGGATTGCAGGCAGCAACAGCACGCAACATCAAGAACATTCTGATCTTCACCAATAGCCAAGCCGCGATGGAACGAGTGAAGAAAAATTGGATACCAAAAACCGGCCAGTACCTCTTACATCAAATTCATCAGAAATTAAAAGAAATACCAAAACAAATGAATGTGACACTTAGATGGTGTCCAGGGCATGTAGGCATTGGGGGAAACGAGTGGAAAAAAGTATGGAAAGGCTCTCCTAAGGAGCCTTTCCCGGTTCAGGCAGCTTTTCTCCAACTGTGGTCAGGTCATGCAAAACTGAATGCTTTTCAGTTTAAATGCAAACTGGCTCCGTTTCCAATTTGCAAAACCTGTAACGTCAACAAGATAACTGAACACTACTTGCTGACATGTCGTAGGTTTGAGGACGAAAGGACAGCGCTGAGGACAGCTTTGAGGAAATGAATATCAAAAAACTCACAATGCAAAAACTCCTGAATGACAGATCAACAGCTGAAGAAACGGCAAAATTCATTAAAAAAACGGCATGGTTACCTCAATTCAGAAAAGAAGATATCCTCGCGGAGGGCCATCAAACTCAATAGCGGATAACCCAATTGATTACATTACACATGTTGTTGTCTTCTCCTTTTTCTTTTCTTTTCTTCCTATCTTAACTTTTCTTGTAAATAATTTCAAAACTTTTTCACCATATTATTCTCAGTCAGAAGAGTAGTTTTACCAGCAGTCATAATCAGAGCCAGGGGGCTAATCCTTTAGGAATTATGTTAGCCTGTATATACATAGTGCGCAATGTCAAATCAAATCTGCACTAAGAAAAAAAAAAAAAAAAAGTGTGTATCTAAGTGCATTTTACTCACGAGCAATAAGACTGAGGGGAAATTTTCTTCTTACTTTCTCATCACAACAGTATATACATACTATGTAGTTTCACTCTACATTATCTGTTGTACCCCGTGGGGGAATTTGAAATCTTAACTTAAAACCATATCATCTACAAACAGGTTATGAGCCTGCATAGATAGAGCTTAATCTTAACCTTACCCCATAATTTTATTATGTTCTTGTTGAAACTAAAACTAGTGGCTTGGATAAGATGGCACAAGATAGGGACAAAAAGGCAGGGGTGCCTTTTTGGGGAGGCTCAACGGAAAAGGAATGAAAAGAACCAATGGTGTAATTGCTTGTATCTATGCTACTTAAGTAGACTAAGTACAAGCTGAACAAGTTGTGGTTTTGAAAATGA
>LAVV01004443.1:10736-27585 GCA_001263375.1 Puccinia sorghi
CCTGATTGTGTTGAGATGATTGCTGACGCATGATTTGGTTGAGGTGAGTTGTTTGGATGAGGTATCTGTCAATGGATTTAGTGAGGTGAGTTGAGTATTTTGAGCCGGTGATGATTTGATGATAGCCAAATTAAGTAATTATTTATGAAATATGTTTTTGGGAGAAAATATTTACTTTTTTTGGATTTGAAATTCATTGTGATTTTTGCTACACTTTTTTTTGGAAATATGTCAATTAGAAATCATGGATTTGATGATTTCTAATCAAGGGGTTTGAAAGGTGGATTTCATTATATTATTTCATTATATTTGATCCCTATTTTATTTTTTTGCTATAGCATAGTATATTAAAGCTTACATCTATGGTAAAAATTACTTTTATTAGTATATCTGGAGTCATAATTTGAGATGCCTGAGGCTCAATTGGCATGAGGTCCTCCCTGGATCTAAATGAACCCAGTGGATCTCATTTGACCTCCATATTGGGCTTGAATGGGCCTGGGGACTTGAAATACCTTATTATAGAAATCATTGAAAGAATAAGAAAGAAGCCAAAATCCAAAAGAATAAGAGAAATAAAAAAAGGATAGGAAGTCTCTTCAAGAAAATACTGGCCTTCCAAAAATACTTGAAAGGATAGCACTGTTTCATCCTCCTGTGTGACCTTTAAAGACCACTGGGCCAGCCTAACCTTTTGATTGTGTGGTTTTAATAACTTTCCCAACAATTCAATGGTTAGTGTATGTTAGTGTGTGTAGCCCAGCACAGCATAGCTCACATTGAGCTATTCTAATTAGGCTGTTAGCTTGGAAACATTAATACTACAGATTATTCAAAATTCTGCTAGTGAAAGAAAGGATATACTAACTGTTAGTGTAGTGGAAAATATTTTCAACTAATGCTAAAAAATAATTTTCTGCTAATCTAACTGTTATTTTAGCAGAATAAAATTACAACTAATTCCACACAAATGGAATGAAAAAAGCACTATGCTAAAAGTTGTCAGCCATTTAGTGTAGTTTAGTTTAGCTTCCCACCATTGATGAAACCTCACTCAAAACTCAAATCACTCCACTTCAACAACCTCTCAACCAACTCCCATCACCAGACCCAAAGTGAAGGCAATGTGCACACATTGCCTTGCTAGGTAAAAAGGGCCTTTGTACCTAACAACACAATGTCTACATGTTGCCTTTTTTTTTGGCCTCATGACCTAAATCTCAGTTATCCCTCCATTCTGCCTTGTGAGACTCGAACTAACTCACAAAGATCAACCCTACTCATCACTGATCCCAGTAGCTTCTCATTCCAATCCTCTCTTATTTTTCTTTTCATCTATCAGAGTCTTTGTTGAAATTTATGCATCCTTTCACTTGACCGGATCTGCCTCAACTGCTGCTCATGCCACCACAGCTGAATCTCTGACCCAGATTCTCAGGGTTCAAATGATGCCTCCACCATCACAGTCGTATCCAGCAAGATTATGTCATCCTCAAAAATATCAATTGCTTCAAATCCAAGTTGTTTTCCCAATTAAATTATTCTCCTGTGATTTGATGTTTAATTAACTCTCTTATAATTTTCACCTCTAACAATTTTCTTTTTTTATTATTTTCAATTCTAACAATTTTCTTTTCTCTTCTCAGATTTCTTACTTCTTTTCTCTCTAAACCCATTTCTGTCTTCAATCTCTATCTCTTTTAACTCTGGCTTCTTGTATGATTCTTTTTTCTTCTCAATTCCCATGTTTGTGATCTCTAGCTCAAGACTCACTTGTTATTTTATTCTTTCACTTTATTTCTAATTCAAATCAATTTATTTAATAGTATTCAGTCCTCATTTCAGACCCCAATTCCATGAAAACTTTTGGTTCTTTCTCATTATTCGTACTTCTTGATTTTATCTCTTCCAACATTTTGTTTCAATTTATTGGCTCTATTGTGTGTGATTATAACTTGAATCAAAAATATTTCATTTGAAATTCCCATAGATGGAGGATTTTCTGTGGCTTCAATATTGGATTAATTGAGTTTCTCCTCAGCAGACTTTCTCCTTGATAACCTGGTGGCTGGCTAAAGCAGATAAAGACCAATCAGACTGGATTATATGAAATGTATATGAATAAGGGGTTTTAAATGGTTTTATGGTTAATACTGGCCATTCCAAACCCCCCTTTCCCCCATAGTAATAAATAAATGAACTTGTACAGGATGGCACAACTCTAGTGCTGACAATGCGAAAAAAGGGATTTCAGATGGGTTTGATGGTCAACCCCGGTCATTCCACATCCCCCTGAGGTTGTTAAAATATTTTTCCTGGCTTTCAAGTTATTGAAAATCATCAAAGACTCCAGATATCTACTCATATAATAAAAATGCCTGCTCAATCTACCCAATCTCCTTCAGAAAACTAAGCTTTATATGGTAGTGATGTATGGGAGGGGCAAATTGGACAAACTTCCAGAGTCAAAACACTGGTGAAGAGACCTTGTATTTTTCAGCCCTCATCTGATTCACAGAATTATATAGGCCAGCCAATCAATATTGTCCGCCAAAATTCAACAAAACAAGAAAAAAATCTTCCATCAGATTCTGAAACTGAATCACAAAACACACCCATTGATTCCAAGAAAAATGGCAAGAACCCTGAAAAGAACCCACCCACTTTTTCTAAGTCAACCTTGGACCCCAGATCATCCCAGGTTATCAATCTTGCTCAAGACTTGCATGAGAAAAATTTCAAAGAAAAAAACCTAGAGTTTGATGATATCAGGATCGACATATTATTTGGGGATACATTCTGATTTGCTGGTGGTTTGGAAGCCTGATAATAAGCCAACAACTACCTATACATGTTTGTGGTGCAAGAAAGAAGTCCATGTATCTGGAAGCAGCCTGTTGAATCTTTGAAATCATTGTGACGCCTCTTGTCAAACTGGAAAAAGTTAAGCTCTTAAAAGGGTTTATAGTGGACTTAGAGTGGGGCAAGGTTCTGAGGATATCGAGGGATAGGTGTCAAGAGAAAGAAGGTTCTCCCCGGCTGACTACTGTCTCGTCCAACAGACTGCTAATTGAATATGTTGATGGTGCTCGTCAATTTGCCAGGTAAATTGAAGAAGGATGGAGTAAATAGATATGATCAAGCTACTAAAGCAAGAGGCTCATAACCTATTGGAGAGTAGGCTCAAGGAATCAATGATTTTTATTACTTTAGTTATAAAATCATTTAAATACTAGGTACAATTGTAACTGTGAAATTTGCTGTATTCAAGTACTATGTACATGTGTAGGACATGTACCAACAGAAGGGTATTGGATGGCTTCCCACAGCACCAAAAAGCCATCAACAAGGTTTTTAGGCTTCCTGTGTCCTCTCTGCATTCCAGTAAAACCATGACAGACACAAAAGAAGGATTGCAAGTAAATTCAACTGAGCGGGAAAAGTTTGTTAAAAAAACTATCAACAACATCATATCTTTCCAGGGCAAAACAGGCCTCCATTCTGCTGACAAGAAAGGGATAGAAAGCTAAAACAAAATCCAGCTCTCATGCCCAATTGTACTAACTCATCTCAGTAAAGTCCAATGGTAAATATTTCTGCACTGCACACAGGATGCGAATCATGATTTGATGGAAATAATCATGCTATCAAGAATGGCCAAAGAAACCCAATAAATTAATTCACCATGAAAGATTTGAGGGGAATGCACATCAGGTGACATGAAGTTTCTGAATTTAATCAAATATCCAGCTTCATGTTTAGTCACCCCAGATAATCATGCCTGGTGTATAACTGTGAGCCTTTTTTTCTCATTGAAGTTTCACACAGTTCCATTAAAAAATCAGTCAGGAATATGTGCTTTGCTACTGTAGAAATGCCATCACAGGTGGTTATGGTTTATGCAAGTTGGTTATGTAGCTATGGTATCATTGGGGGACTTCATTTTACCTATGTTCCTTAATCTGGAGCTTCTGTTTCCAAATCCCAAACTTTATTTGGTGATGAAAATCAATGACAGTCAGGTTCCCACCACCAAACAATGTTTGAGATTTAGATTTTAAGCAATCCAGACTGACTGAAAGTCCTCCATTTTACAAATGTGTTGACTTCACGCATATACAGACCCTTGGAACAGTGTTCATTTGAGTTTCAACATTGATCCTCATTTTTTAATGAAAATAAAAATTGGAAAAAGGCACCAATTCTGTCTAGGTGTCTAGGTCTATCATGGAAAAAAAGTGCCTCACAATTCTCTTGAAGTTTTGTAGCTTCTGCACGCTGGGAACATAATCTTGATCAGGTTGATTGTGTTCTACCAGTGAAACAAAAGTGATGAGCCTTGCAGCCTGCACTAGGGAGGCTTGGAAAATTTGATGAAGCTTCCTCCGCCGTTTGTAGCAGTCCGTACCGGTGTGCTGTCCAAGGGTTTACTTGATAGACCTAAAATCCCCACAAGTTTTTGTTCTCTCCAGTACCGTGGTAGTCGTTCTTTTGCTCTCCCTAAAAACATCAGCGTTCCGTGAGTAGGCCGATACACTGATTGCCGGTTAGGCCGCACCAGAGGCCTGAGCAACGAAAAGACTATCCACGAAAGAGAGAGAGTAGAAGCTGGTTTGTTCCTCAGCCGACCGATGATGGAGTGGGCCCGGACCTTCTCGCGCCCCTCATCTACGATGTACCTTACTTATCTTCCCCTCTCTCGTTGCTTCTATAACGTCTTAATCTCTCCATCGGTTCACAGCCACGGCCCTCCGAGAGGGTCCCTGAAGCGCTTTGCGGCTTGCGGGAATGTATTGAGCCGTTGAACAGGTCCCGCAATCCCAATCCCCAAAGGGTCAAAATACAATGGCTGACGAGATTGCTTCGTTGGCCTACCATTGGACAGAGACATGGATTTGCAAATCCTATGCAAGGTGGTAGGAAAATAGTATGTGAGGTAGTATGAGTGAGGTAATACGGGCCCGTTGGGATGCGCCCGAGTGACTAGCATCTACCGGACCAAGAAGACTTTAAGCTACGAGTGGGAACTGGGGCGCCATTGTAGAAAGTAGGAACTTGGCCAAAATAAATGATCATTGGCGAGCGAGAAGGGAGAGCGAGGACGAGCAGACGTAGTGTGCCAGGGTAACAAAATGACCTCATTACTGCAAAACAGTCAATGAGGCCGAAGAAACCACAAAATCTGGGGCGAGAAAACTCTTCCCGGTAAAGGGCAGATGAGGTTCGGACACCTCGACGGCATCGCCAGGCTCACTTCTTTGGGGCTCTTGGAGACGAAACAAGCGTAACTTTAATGGCTCTAGGGTATTCTCGTTCGATTTTCTGCTCGCTCCGTGATATTTGCTTTGAGTCGGGTAGTTATTTACTATACATGCCTCCTATCTCTAGTCTGGTATACATTTGGCAGTTACCCTGAGTAGACTAGCCATACATACCCTTGACCATATGGCGTACACCACTGAAGATCTAGCCCCCGGTAGAATGGCCGACGTAGATCCAATTCAATGAGTCCATAAGTGGTACTCTTGGACAATGAGCTTTCAAAAACTGTTACGGTGCATCAGCGGGTCGGAAGGTGCTTCGATGACCGCGCAGTAGTGTTGGGATTCATCTCGAAGCAGGGCTCTTTCCTCGTAAGCGTTCGACGGCCATTGAAGACAAGGAGCAAGGAGCAGCGACTGCAAGATTAGTGAAATTTATGGGACGGAGGTTATTAGTTTTTCCTTTTTGGTTGGGGGGAGGGCGTGATATTTTACATCATATGCGATGGCAGTGAGTATGGAAAAACCTTTCGAGTGAGAGAGAACGGAGGGATAGAAGTCATCAGGACTAGAATTGTTTGTTCGAGCACAACAGCAGATACAGATAAAATAGAAATAGAAGAAAAAAAAAAGCACAAGGGCCCCCCAGCCCGGCAGCCCCCAAAGAGTGCCTCCAACGGCTATAAATAGAGGCCGTTCTGCCGCTATGAGTATTGCTCCCCAGGTCATTTGATCGTTTAGCAGTTGTAGTGCTCCATCCAGAACACTTCTGCTACCTTTCCTTTCCCAAATAAACTCCCATAACCAAACTTCAACAACCCACCCCACCCACTCCCACTCCTAAGAGCCCCATCTCCCTAATTTTCTAAACCGTCCGGGTAAACTATTTTACTCACTTGAATTTTTATGTTACATTACCCGTTGCTAACCTATCAATATGCTCTATGTGTTGGATCGTCGTACCCATTTCCACCACGAGGTTAACATCCCGGACTCGACACCCACAGGGGGACTGAGTAAGTCTGAGACTTCCCTGCTACGGCTGGCCATAGTGCTATTTGGTTGATGGCCTCTGATTTTATTTATTTCATTTCGTCTAGTCCGAGGTAAGACACTACAAAGGTCCGCCAAGTAGTGTAAGCCCGACAATCCCGGCTACTCCCATCTAGACCTTAGGTCGGATCGGGAGTCACCTGTCACTAGAGCTAGGCAGCTCGAGTAAGCCTCGCAGGTGTCCTTCACTAGGTTTGAAGGTAGAACTAACTTGTTGTATTACCTCCTTGACCCAGGTTCCTCCGGGTAAAAGTACCAGGACCAACTCGGTAAGTCACATACTTCGCCGAAAGACATATACCGTCGTACATAAAAAAAAAAGTACACTTTAATATCCGCGTGGGGTGAAGTCTCACTGGACCATCGTTGCCAAAAGCTGCACGTCATAACCCTATCTTTTGGGTAAAAAAAAAGATAAATAGATAATTTTTTTTTGTCGTTTTAGACAATCGGAGGGAGTAGATGGAACGTTAGGTGCTGTTGAACTAGCCTGGGTGGCCTATCACCAATGGCCTCCCGGAGCTAAACCATATTACGACCATCAGATGGTCCTCATTCACCACCCCGTACACTTAGTCGTGCATCCCTAGCCACTTCCGCATGTGGGCCCTTGAAAAAGATGTTTTTCCATAAGGGTTAGGGATAAGGATGATGCAGTTCTACCCCGGCGTCAGATCAGGTTAGATCTGAGTTTATCTTCTTATGATAAGGTCAAAGGGCTCATCACTTCAACACAGGTCACCACGTCCGTGGATCATTCACAGAATCCCCCCCAAACCGCTCTATGAATCGTAGGCCAATCGCCCAACACTTTTCTGCCAATGGTGTACTATCCAGATTCCAGCCTATCTCTGCAACTAGGGAAATGCGCATCCGCAGCCAGCCTGGGTGGACGTGATCCGATCTGTGACAGGTCGATGATGCGGCTGTCACAGCACCCGCCGACCAGCCAAGCCAGCCGGCGGTCAACAAGCCAAACTTGTCTATTTCGCTCAAATAAATAAATATTTATTTATTTTTCTTTCCCGAATCAACTGTCTTACCACTTCGCCATCGTCCTCAACTTCCTCGCAGGTGCCCCTCTAGCCTCATACTCACATCCCTCGACATCCATCCTCAATCGCCCTCCTCAGAATCCCACCCCAATCCACCCACTGATCATGAAGCGAAACTATCAAGGTTACTCTGGTCCTGGACAGTCCAACCCAAACCGTGAGTTGTTTTCTTTTTCTATGTTTTTTGCAGTGATTTTGACTAAAATAATTCTGTGGTTGTTGTTTCCAGTACCTGGTTCGTATCCTTCCTCCAATTTGCTTGAAAACCGTGGCAAAACATCCTTGGATCGGTGTGACTCATCGTTATTTTCTTTTTTGAAACTTATTAGCGCCTCCAAATATGTCATATCCTCCCCTACCCTCTGGCCAGCCTCCACCTCAACCAACCGCTAGCCCTCAAAACACCAACTCTCAATACCAGCCACACCAACCTCAAGCCAGCTCGATCACGCCTGCTACTTCTCAGCCCTATCCATACAACTCACAATATAACGCCGCTTCCAGCAGTTACATTCAGTACGCCGGTTATCCTCATTCGCAACCCGCTGCACCTACCTATCCCAGCGGCAGCTATGGTACGGTACACCAACACAACCCGCAACAACAGCTGCCGCCACAGCAACAGCAGCAGCAACCGCCACACCCTGCTTATGCCAATTACGGATATGGTG
This sequence comes from Puccinia sorghi, assembly GCA_001263375.1. Taxonomy (NCBI): domain Eukaryota; kingdom Fungi; phylum Basidiomycota; class Pucciniomycetes; order Pucciniales; family Pucciniaceae; genus Puccinia; species Puccinia sorghi. The sequence continues at coordinate 18,777 of LAVV01004443.1, forward strand.
TACCAGCTGGGCCTCAACAGCCCCCCAAAGTGAGTTGCCAGACGATTCCGAAACCATGCATTCTGCCTCACTAAATGTTTTGTTGATCCTTGTTTTCTGTCAAGGTCCCTCAACCTTATCCAAGCTACCCACCCGCGAATCCAAATAATCTTCCCGCCAATCCAGTAGGTTCCCTTCATTTCATGTATCCGCCTCCATTATGGTATCCAAACTGGCTTAATGACGCTTCCAAACTCTGACCTCTCCCAGAATTCAAACATCCCTTCCAATCCGTACACGGGCTACTCTGGCCAAGTAAACGGACCTGCCCTCCAAAACTCGCCTGGAAATAGTGCTAATCAACCTCCCTACAAGCGACCGCGATATGAGAATAACAACAATGTAGCATCTTATGGTTCTTCACCTCAACCTCCGGCGAATTCCAACTCTTTGCCACCTGCTTTGCCGCCCCTTCGGAGCAATAATAACAACAAGATGAACCAGCCACCTTCGGGGACCATGCGGATGGGTGCCAGCACCAACAATACCCGCGGCGGGTTCTCTGGAAGTAGACCTCCCCGCACAGCCGGAGCTTCGTTTGAAAATAATTCACCAATTCGATTGAACTTACCCGCCTCCGGAGGAACTGGCGGTTACGATCACGGTGCTGGTCCTCATTATGACCCACACCAGGCGCCAGCGCATGCTCATCCGTCGTATCACCAGTCGACTCAAGGATCAAACAATGCTCCGTTCGCCCAATCGACCTACGGGGACCCAAACTATCCCCCCTATCCCGCCAACACAGGATACGCCCTCCCTCCAGCTAACGAGCAGTCTAATCCTGCCGTCGGCGGACCACCACGTGGCATGAACCAGTTCCCTTCGGACTTTAGCCCGGGGGGTCCGAGTTACAATGCTGGTCCCGAAGCTCTGAGCGACCCATACAGGGGTCACACCGGCAATCCACATCGCCCAGGCCGAGGGGCCTTCCGGGGGTCTACCCCGTCAGGCGGTCGGTCCTCCAGGGATCGAGTACCGGAAATGGGTGCTAGCGACTCCATGACTCCACGGCCGAACCGGGGCTACGGAGGCCCACCATTTGGATCTTCTAACAAGCCTGAGCGACATGGTTCCGGAAATCGGTCGGCCCGGAATCCCAACGGGCCTATCGCCAGCCGTACCGATGATTATCCCTCCAACTCCGCCGCAGCTGGTAGTGGTCTCCGTCATCCTGACCGTTCCAGCGGCCCGGCCAACCGGGGATCGCGAAGTATCTCGAATTTGCCCACCCTTGCATTTCACAAGAGCAGCCAACATCTGGAACGTAGGGGTGGAGGGGTTGGCCTTACTCGTGGTTTGGCAGATCGAGCCACCGGGAACCGTATCGGACGGCGGAACAATCCACGGGACCTTAAGTTCGACGATCGCAAAAATGTCCATCGCATTGGTAGAGGTGGTGCTCCAGGCGCCAACTCGGTGGCCGATCGACTTGAACGGGCAAAACAGAATGGCGGGGCTGCAGGCGTGCGTGTCAAGAATGGGTGGGGTGCGCAATTCAAAGAGTTCAATGATAGGGAGAAGGACAGGGACAGGGTTGACGAGAGTATGTACCATTCTAAGCCCCGTTTAAACACGATCCACTCGCGTTCGACGCTGACCACCAATACTTCTTGACTCTCATGGTTGCAGTTGCAGCGAAGCGGACCTTAACGGATTTCCGCATTATCGCATTGCGAGTTTCAGATATATATTGGGTTTGGCTGGCTGAAAACCTGGACGCCCTCATTCAATTGGGCACCAGCGCCATCATGGCAAACATTGAAGAGTCGCAGAATAAGGCTTACTCCTCCCCCGAGACAAAGCTAATAACAGCACCTGGCAAACATACCTGCGATGATGAATCTGGATTCCTCGACACTGGAAAACAGCCAAATGAAGCAAGTCAACCTAACGCCTGTAGCCGTGAAGTCGAGCCGCATGAAACTATCGAACCCGCGGAACTGGCAAAGAAGCATGAAGAGAAGGCTTCATCTACTGTTAAAGATTTGAATCTTACCGTTGATGAGCACAATAGTGATCATGAGGAAAATGATTTGGAGCAAGAAATCACAGATCAGCTCTTGCCTAGGGGTCATCACACAAGTCCAACTCGCCCTGAGCCTGAGACGCCTCATTCTCAACCCCGCATTGTTCCAGCCGTCGCTTTCGAGGAGCTCGACAATTCCGCCACCGATCCACCCGCCTCTACCAGCCTTGATGAGAAGAGCGAAAACGTCCCCCCGCTCAGCATCCGCGATGATGACTCAGAGTCGGTGACAATCATCACTCACCCTCCTACATCATCCAACCCCCCTCCTGTGACTAAAACGCCGCCCAAGGATCGCGTACACCCATCTACTAAGCCATCGCTTCCCGCCGGTCGTGAAAATAGTCGCCTTCGACTGTACTTCTCATCTCCTGCGACTGAAGTCACAACGCTCCCCACCCCTGCAAGTCTCCCCAACAAACCCGTAGTAAGTACTGGCGTTGGAAAACGCAAGCTTTCTACATCAGGAAACTCTGTTATGAGTGAGACTAAGCTTAGTGGAGGCCCTCGTGGCGCCCCTGGGATGAATGTTGACACTAAGGTTGGCGGAGGTGCTCGCGGTAACTCCTCGATGAGTCTTGACACTTCGCCTGCTCGCCGCGGTCACTCAACATTAAGTGTTGAGACGATGCTTGTTGGAGGTGCACAAATTGCATCGGATGTTAAACCCAACCTCCAATTCCCAATGCCAGAATCTAATGACCAACCCCCGACCCCTGGCGACGCAGCCACAAAAAATACCTCTCAACCCGAAACCTCTACTCCCGCCGCCATTCCCCCTGCCGACATCATTGAAATCACAAATCCTGACACCACTAATTCCAGTAAAGAAGCTAACTCCACTGCCGAAGATGTCAAGCCTCGTGAGCTTTGAGTTCACGATTCCCTCCATCCCTCATACAATGGAATGTTCCGTTATGCTTACGCAACGTTCTCTTGTTGAATCCAGTCATCGAAGTGTCCTCTCCAACCACGGAGTCATCTGCAAAGAAGCCCCCTGGAGAAGAGTCAAAAGTCTTTGAGGCGATTAATGAGGAGCCCGCCGCCGAGTGTTGCCAGGACGAAAAAGATGAAGAAGAGTACGAGAGTCCTCCAATCCCCGAGCCTCAAGCCGATCGACTGTCGATTTCTTACGCTCGCAACACACGTCGAATTGTGATCGATGCTGACGTGGTAGAAAGCATCAAAGTCTTCAGAGCTGAGCATAAAATTGAAGTCATGGTGCGGTTGATACCTGCGATTGTTCGGGGTGGTAAATTCGATGGTGCACTTGATGTATATCGTATCTGCAAAGGTGTCCTTGTGAGTACGACCAATGTGCATTGTCGTCGAATCCTATCAGTTGATTTTTTTTTCTTTTCGTTTTCGTCCCACCCAGGTGGAGGCCCTCGACCAGGAGCTTGATGATTACGTCGTGGTCGATCGTGCGACACTAGAAGCCTCATGGCTCACCAAAGACCAGAGAAAAGGTACGAAGACGGGCGAAGGCAACGAGATAAGTGGAGACAGGTTGAAAGATGATCAATCCGCGCCAACCGAAGAGGGAGATGGAGATACAGTACTAGATCCTCTACTTCCTCCTCTCCATAGGCTCTTCCTTTCAAGCGTTGGGGACAGCCTCCTCGAGGAGAAACCCGACCCGCAAGAGCAGCACAGCGCACTCAAAGTAAAGCCGGCCCACGGCTTTAAGCAGGACTCGGTCTTGCTCGTCGCTGAGCTCGATACGGCCAACCCTCTTACGGAGGCTAAGTGGGTGCGAACTGGGGACGTTGATTCCTGGATCTCCCAAATGACTGGGAGGATTTTCAAACCTGAAGAAAAGGCCGAATGTGGCTGGCGCCGTAAGATTACCGTTGTTGATCCTGATCCTGTCAGTACCTCCTTTCTGTTTATTTTGTCAATCAAGTCTTCCCGCTCACAGATGGTCCAATACTTGACATGTCCTTCGTGATCAGCCTCCGACGATTCAACATTTGTTGGACACTTGGCTGACCACATCAGTTGTGGGTTCCATCGACTCTCGCCAGCGGTTTATCGATCGACACGTGGCCAAGAATGTGGATGTGATTATCGAAATTTTGCTTCGGGTCATACGAGCCGGTGGCAACAACACGTCCCATCACGCCAATCCCATGCCGCTCATTGTACAACAAGCAGCATCTCTTCACGCACCCTATCCGGAACAACAAACCCAGGTCTCGTTGGCTGTCCTGGGCCTCTACCGCCTGTCGATCGAGACTGCTCTTGAGGCCGGTTCACCGGTCGACAAGGTCATCAAAAAGGCGACTGATATAGTTAGAAGTCTGCCCTATAGATTGGCTTTTAGTGCCTTAGACGGAATTTACAAGGACGAACATCAACCTCAATAATATTCGCAATTTAATATACGTCTGGTCACGTGAAGTTTCCTCTCGCTGGCTCTCCAGTCACACTCCACTTTCTGAAATTAATAGCTCTCCATATAAAAACTACTGGTGCATAAACTTAGTGCCCCGCCCAGCGGACTGATTTGATGGGAACAAATTTCCTTTCCTATATTGTGTTCTGAGCCAAGTGAGATTGCCAAATTGGCACACTTGCTGAGCTTTCCGGCTCTACTTTCCTCTTGTATTAATCTCGTTCCTCCGTACCCAACTTGCAAATCGGGATTCATTCTCCTATCCTTTCTTCAGTTCTTGGAGTCGCTTCGGTTCAAGAGAGGAAGGCGACAGTACTCATATACCTGCTCCTAACCTCCTCCCCTCTCAACGACGGTTTCTAGGTCATCGCACCTATTCTCTTCTCTCATCGCGCTGAGAACCCAATTCAGAATGTCCCACATCGTCTGGCAGTTTCGCGAGCCCAGAATCCCGAAAAGTTTTTCTTTTCTTTTCTTTTCCCCGCAGTGAAGAAAGAAAGTGTATCTTGATAGCTGTTCCTTGCAAGTGCTCAGTTCGTTTAGTTTCATCCATCCATACCAATCCCAATTAGTCATAACCATACTACATACATCGCCGACATTTCTTAATGTTGCATGTGTGCTTTCTCACATCCTTGGTTTCTTGAAATGGTTCACATGGTTGTATGTATCTGGATCTATATCCTCGTCCCCTCTCCATTCCAACCTCCCTCCCCTTCTATCTCTTTGGTGTGTCGATGTCAATTATCCTCCTGTCTCGTTTTTTTTCCTACCTTAATTTTTTTGGTTGATCGTTGCACTAAGGAGCCAAATGATACCTTCTAGTCGTCACCCAGCTGGAGGATGTTTGCTACTTGATGGACAGCTCATGAGTCTCCGGTTCTTACCTGAAGAAGGTGCGCGCCTCCCTTTTCAGTTCTGTGTTCGTCGTCTTCCCTCTGGGGGTCAGAAGGGGAGCCACCAGAGTTTCGCTTCTTTGTTTTTTGGGCGCGTGGTGTGTTGCTCGAGACATAGCTTTGTGCGGCTGTGGCTGCAAAACCTTTCGTGTGTTGTATGTCTGTGCGGCATCATCAGATACAGCTCACACGCGTTCTTCGCAAAAGAAATATTGACAAACTGTGTTGAGCTGCTTTCTGTGAGACTTCCTATAGTTACATTGAAGGAATGATTCTTGTGTAAGTGAAAAACCTATCTCTTCGCTCTTCGAGTGAGTCGTAGCCTCATTGGATTGGGACCGCATTGCCAAGTATTCTCCGGAGCGTATCCAGCTTTTTGAGAGAGTCTGCCCCTTTGTTGAAAGAAGTGAAGCCAATTGTGAATTGGAACTTTGTCTGTTTTGGCTCTTCATTGTCTGATTGAAGAAGCGCCAGAGGAGAGAGACCCTCAGCTACTTCCCACTAGATGGCGTACAACTGGCTTCTGCCGTGTGCCCAGCTACGAGGGCCAAAGCCTGGCGATAACGATGGCGAAGGCCACGGGATTCCAATTCTTGGCTCGTGTCTGAACCAGCTGGTGCAAGTATGCTTGCTGGCTCTTTCCATCAGGAACTTGGCTGCTCGATGGGATTGGGTATATAAAGCGCAACACCCTCTGTCTTCTCAGTTTTCACTATCCTACTCTCTCAACTCATATCCAGTGTACATATATCCCTTGATAATCTATAGAGCCCATTCATCCGGAACCGGCCTTCCCCCGTTGTCCAATCTTTTTTTTTTGTCTGGAGAAGACTTTGCGTTCGTCTTTCACCTTTCCAGTACCCCCAGTTTTTTTTATATCAATCACCGCCATGCAGATCCAAGCCTTGATGTTTTTTGTGCTCTCGGCTACTGTCCTCAGTCGGAGTGTCGCCCCCTACCCCCGCTCCCTCAATGCCAGAGCAGCCATGGGCATCATGTCTCACTCCCCCCGTCTGGCTAGCAGATCTATCGTAGTTAGTATTTCCTCTTCGGTTAATCTTGGCTCATATTACTCAACCAGATTTCCTCTTGTTTTTAGAGACGCGCGGGAGCTAACACACCTGGGGATCCACCCGAGGTCCCCAATGCTGAGGATCCCAGCGCCAACAATGACCCCAAAGCTCAAGGAGATGACAAGTCCAAGCCAGATGACGGAAACAAGGCAGATGCCCTGAAATCCGAGGATGACAAGAAGCAGGCCGATGCTAAGAAGACAGAAGACGACAAGAAGAATAACGACCCATCCAAACCTGACTCAACAGAGAACGATGCCGCAAAGGGTGACCAGAACGACCCCAACCAAGTTGCCGACAATGACCCAAGCAAGAAGCATGACGGCGACCAAGACGGCAAGGGAATCAAAAGAAACGCCAAGGGACTAATCCCCGACACTAAAGAGGGAATCGAGTTCAAGATCGCTACCGAGAAGAAGAAGCTTCACGAGTTGTCCGAAAAAACCAAGGAGAAAGATGCACGGATTGCTGAATTGGAGCAAAGGGCAAGCTACTATCAGATGTTTGATCTCCATATCTGAACAGTTACTTACTCCATTTCTTGTTTCGTCTGAGCAGCTCTCTCAACTCGACGGTGGCGGGGATACCAAGGATCCTACGAAGAAAGCTCATGGTGGGGACGCCGATGATGAGAACGGCAAAGGATCCGATAACGGTTCAACCAAGGCTGCCGCTGGCAAGGAGGCGAACAAGGCTGCTGGGGGACAGGCGAAGAAAGATAGCAAGCAGGAGGACCCCACACATAAAGAGGCTTCCGGCGACAATTCCAACAATGACGGCAAGAAGCACTCCAGCGAAGACGAGGAGGACTCCTCTGAACCGAAAGTCTGCCCTGCTGACCCTCCCACCGGCAAGCAGAATGGCCTTCCTCATCCTCAGGGTAATCAGCCCACACCTCCCCCTGCTGCACTGCCAAAGGGCCCTCAAGCAGTCCCACCTACAACACCTCCCCCCGCATAAATTCTCCTCCCAAGTCCTTCTCCAGCCATACCCACTTCTGGCAAGTAAGCGCCTCATCACCCTAGTCCCTCCGTCCCGCGGCCTCTCTACTTCACCGTAAGTACTGAGTACTTCGTTCCTGTGTTTCGCATGGCCCTTCGTCACCTCCTTGAAATCCTTGTAATCACTCCTTCTGATAGCTGCCCCTCTTTGTAAATCCGTGTACTAGCTAGCCCTACTCCCATGTCACATCTAAACTTTTCCCTTCTGCCGAAACACTTAAACTGAAAAATCCAAAATCACCGCCCATTTGTCGTACTATCACTATGCCGTACGCGATTGAGTATCTGCTGGGATAGATTAGTTCATCCATCCACTTGCACTTCTCAAGATCCTCTCTTTTAGTTCCCGACTTGATTGAAATCAACCGATATAGACCTCTCCGAGTTGAGGCCACAAGCCTCATGGAAGGAATGATCAGGCAAGGTGGCGCGACATGCTCACGAAGCACAATTATAAACCAACAAAAAAAATCGATGATGGTTTTTTTCTTTCGCGAGGGTCTATGGCTACATAGGCCATTGGAATCCAATACATTTATTTAGGTCTGATAGAAACGCAACGGAAACAAAAGGAGTGGATGTGTGGAAGGAACTGTTCCGTCAAGCCGGATCAATTGGGGTATATGGCAAGTAAACGCATGTCCTAGTAGGGATGAAGAATGTCGCGGTCGTCAAACCTTTGAAGACTGATCATAACCTGTTTTTATGTGTTGATGAGAGAAATAAGAAGAAAAAAAAATTAGGCTGGCACCGTTGTTGAGGGAAGCTGAAAATCGTGCGACTTACGCCTTCGAACTTGTACTTGAGATATTTCTCAAACATGCAAGCTCCACCCATGGTGGAGTATTCATGCTCGTCCAGCATGCAACTGCCGGCGATTTTCCCGGCCTGCGCACCTAACTCAGCCCAGTTGTACTGACCAGGCCAACAGAAATATCTCAGGAACCGGCTCGCTTCAACCCCATCCACATGGCGTGTACTTGCTGTGACTTACCTGCAGTGTGTGACTCGATTCTTCCGGGTTTTGGCTGTGAAAAAATGTCCATTCATCGTCAGCGTATTCGATTATTTCCGTTTCTGAAGTATATAAAATCTGTGACTTACAATACGGTAGCACAGGTGCCGTAGGAAACAAAAACCCACGTTCCTGCAATCAGATTAATTTCAGTGCTTCTCGTTTTCTTTATCTTTCTTCTTCTTCTTCTTCTTCTTTTTGAAACACAACAAGATGATGATAAACGTACCTGGTGAGGCCTGTAGGCTACCGGTGGAGTTATAGAGTTGTGCCTGGATGACTACCTCACAGTCTTCCTGAAAATTAAAAAGGATGGATGAGATGGAGTTTCCGAATATGGGATGGGGGGGGGGGGGGG